>WBNM01011216.1:0-39988 GCA_013399055.1 Ramphastos sulfuratus | reverse complement strand
AAAAAAAAAAAAAAAGAAAAGAAGCTATATTTAGAAATATATACTGCAACAAAGAAGTCAAAGCACATCTTTTGAATTACACCTATTATCTTGGTGTGTTTTGATCATGGAATCAAGGGACCTGGAATCATAGAATCATAGAATGGTAAGGTTGGAAGGGACCTCAAGGATCATCTAGTTCCAACCCCCTGCCATAGGCAGGGACACCTCCCACTAGTACAGGTTACTCAAGGCCTCCTCCAACCTGGCCTTGAACACCTCCAGAGAGGGAGCATCCACAACCTCCCTGGGCAACCTGTGCCAGTGCCTCACCACCCTAACTGCAACGAACTTCCTCCTAACATCCAGTCTAAATCTCCCCTCTGCCAGTTTAAACCCATTGCCCCTTGTCCTGTCATTGCAAGACCTTGTAAATAGTCCCTCCCCAGCCTTCCTGTAGGCCCCCTCCAATCTCAATGAATAATTAAATGAACATTTTGGAAACATTACTCATTCAAATTCTGGTTTATAGAATTGTTTAATCCTCTTTGCTTTGTCCTTTGTTTAGATTTCAGGGCAACCTTTCATCAATTGGTATGCTTACACAGCATTTGTTAAGGTTAATGGGTACTGCACTTTCATACTGCTCAAAAAAAAAAACCCAGATCGTTATCTGATTCTTCCTAGATCACAGAATCACAGAGAACATCTTGTTGGAAGAGACCTCAAAGATCATCCAAGTCCAACCTTTGACCCAGTTGAGGGTCAATCCTAAACCATGTCCCTAAGGGCCTGGTCCACACACTGCCTAAACACCTCCAGGGATGGTAACTCCATCACTGCCCTGGGCAGATGATCATAGACTATCAAAGTAATATGAGTTGATGCAGTCAAATAAATTTATATAACAATGCAATAATATAATAGTAATATTTTAAAAAAATAAATTATTAAGACTTTGGTTTTGTTTGTTTCTTTGGTTTTGGTCTAGTTTTGGGGAATTTTTTTATCAATGCTTTTTTTCAGAAAAAAAGATTTGTGAAGAATTTGTGAAAGTCAGCAGCAAAAATATCTCTCATGGTCTTCCTTTGTTTTATCAAGACAGGATTTATTTAGGTTAGATTACCTCTGTGGAATGGAAAAATGATCCAAGTCCTATGGCCAATTCAAGTTGATTGACACTTCCAATATCTGTGTTGGCCATTTTTCATTTCTTTCACTACCATGGATCATCTTAGTTTTGAAGCTGAGAATGTAAATGTTTGTAATGAGCTGTCACTGCGGTCTATACTCAAACCACTGTATACCACAAGCAAGTTTTTAAAATTAATTTTAATGAGAAAAATAAAAAGAGGCAAATCTAACAGAACAATTACATGAGTGCTGTTTGCACACAGTACTCAGAATGACTTAAAAAGAGAAAAAGTGAGACAGAAACAGAATAGAGTAACTGCTTTTTTTTTTTTTGTTATAAATTCATTGAATTTTGTATAAATTTTATCTGAAGAAATGGTCATAATTATTTTAACTTTTATACTGTTGAGTCTGCAAAGCAGTTGGATGACATAAGTATAATTTATTTCATGATTTGATATTTGTAAATTATTTGACCATTACCTCACCATTGGTGAGGCACTGGAACAGGTTGCCCAGGGAGGTTGTGGCTGCTCCCTCCCTGGAGGTGTTCAAGGCCAGGTTGGACGAGGCCTTGAGTAACCTGTGCTAGTGGGAGGTGTCCCTGCCTATGGCAGGGGGGTGGAACTAGATGATCCTTGAGGTCCCTTCCAACCTTACCATTCTATGATTCTATGATTCTATAATTAAAACATATCATTTGAAGAATTAAGTTCAGATCTTGTAAGCCATTACAAATTAATCTCTAGTGCAGACATAATGCTTATTGGTTGTGCTTTTTTAACAGAATTGACTTTGAAAATGTCCACTTAAATTTACAAAATGTTTCAGTCTGTGTTTTCCAAATTAATTAAAAAAAAATTCAGAAAAATCTATTTTTATATTGTTTTTCTCTCATAACTCACTGTAACTGTCTTCTGATTGTATATCCCAGAAACACTTCACTTTAAACAGATCAAATGCACCTTATGCATTATTGCAGAGAACATACTTTATAATGCTGTCATTGGGGAATATCAATATCTGTTGTCTGACCTAAATATCTTACTTTGTGATGGCAAAGAGGTTAAATTAAGTTCTGTGTTTAGTTTTCTTTTTCATTAGCTTTCACATCTCTGTCCTTCCATTCCTCTCATATTATTTTATTTTTAATGTCTCATTCCTTGTAGGAGGGGAGAAATAAATAAATAAATATTGTTCTGTTTATTGGCTACAAGATAGTAAACCATTTGACATGCCAACACATATTGGTTGAGTAATCTATAATCTAGTGACAATCAGAGCAGATTGAGAGGTTTATTCTTCTAACAGCGTGCAAATGCAATTCCCATTTCTTCCAAATAAAATAATTTCATTAGTTCCATTGTTTCTAAAAGAAATAACTCATGACCCACTTCTGATCTAAAAATAATTATCCAGAACAGGAAGAATTGAGGTAGAATAAAAATCAAATGAAATCTAGAATCTGTAGTGAGAAAATATCTTTACATGCATAAATGGTTTACAAGAAAATTATTAATAGATGGTGTTAATGGTTTTATAGGCTTCATAGCACTGATAGTATTTTAATTTCATACTCTCTTTTTTTATGCTCTGGGTTATATTATGTCTCTGGGCAGAATCATAATATAGCAACTTTGAAGAATATGACACTGTAATTCAGCTTATCTGAAAATTTTAGATACAGTAGCCTGTAAAATACCCCAAAATAAGTCTTCTGCAGCTGTTGCTGTTCGAGTACAGAAAAAAATGTTATTGCAATGCAAGCCCACAAACAATTTACTGTTATATGTTCATTCAAAGTGTGACAGTATTCATTGAGGTGGAGAAGATTTGCATAGATGATTCCTGCATTGACCTACAAAGGATTTGATAGTAAGTCTTTCTGTAGCATTACATTCTTCAAAAACATCATCTCATTCCAGCTTGTACTCTTTTTGGCATTCAGACTAAAAATCCTGGATGAACTAGGAAATTGGGAAAAAGAGATAGAACTTTGATATAATATTTTCTTCTATATCTCATTTTAAGGATGGGTTGATATATAGTATGTGGTGGGACTTTACAATGATCAGTTTCATTATCTTCATAAGAAAACATTTAAATAACTCAACTAAGGCTGATTAAAAAAAAAAAAAAAAGTATCTACCACAGAGGACATTTAATGGAGAAAAAGGTTGTGTGTTTATTTGTCATGGTCCATCAATGAACTCAATAACCCTTTAAATGCCTATTAAGTTTATAATGAGAAGAGGACAAATGTTTAATTAACATCTTTAAAGTTTCTGAATAAATTTTCCTCTCTCGGCTAGTACTGCCATTATTTAGTTTCAGCTAAACTAGAGCCCTGCACTGTCTGGTGTCATGTCTGCAATTAGTGCATGATGGTTTTTCTTTAGTGAGAGATATTACATACTTAAGAAGTCTCACAAAAGAGACATCTGAGTCCTGTAGGACACAAAAGATTAAAAATCAGTAAAAGGATGCAAAGGACCAGCTGACCACTATGAAATATCTGTCTGAAATGGGCAGGCACAGCCATCTCCAGGCTCAGGTTACCTTGTACACAAGTATTTGAGAAACTGTGACAACAGCATCTGACACATCCAGTCATATCAGCAGAGATAACTGTCATTTTTTTATCCAGAGCATCCTTATCCAAACTACTTTTTTCAGCTAACTGAGACTGCAGTCTTCACAGGCTTTCACATTTATTTTTAATAAGTCTAGGTGGAACTTTTTTATTAAATTGGTTTGGTGGTGCAAAATGCCTTCTGCTAGCAGATAATCTACAAGTTAAAAGGAAAGCAGCAATAATTCCCCAGTGTTTCAGTATGAAACATCCTGTTTTGCCGTTCTAGGAAAACTACTTCATTCTCTTCTTTCTAAATGACTTTTGAAATGAAAGACCTGTTTATATCTTGACAAACTACTTTTAAACAGACAGGTTGTTGTTTTTGGTTTTTTTTTTCCTTTCTTAGACAGTTTTCATTCTATGACAACAGAACTGGATGAATTGTATTTCACAAACATTATTTCAGTGCTTACTGGTTAAAAGATTCAGAAAAGAAAGTGCTAATAAAGGCTGGCATTATTTTTGTTATAGTTTCATAGCTGGGAGATGAGGATAAGGATTCTTCCCTAGCTATTTGACAGTAAAGAGATCAGCTGCTCTGAAGATTGATATAGAGGAATATTCCATGGGAATGTTCTATGGGATATTATTTTATGTGATTTAATTCCGATGTTAAAAATCTAGTCAGTTTTTGTAAGCGTGATATTTATGAGGAAAAAAAATAGTGCATAATCAGCTCAGTTTGTCATACCTCTAACTTGTATAAATCATAGAATCACAGAATCATAGAATGGTAAGGTTGGAAGGAGACCTCAAGGGTCACCTAGTTCCAACCCCTTGCCATAGGCAGGGACACCTTCCACTAGCACAGGTTACTCAGAGCCTCTTCCAACCTGGCCTTGAACACCTCCAGGGAGGGAGCAGCCACAACCTCCCTAGGCAACCTGTGCCAGTGCCTCACCACCCTCACTGGAAAGAACTTCCTTTTAATATCTAGTTTAAATCTTCCCTCTGCCAGTTTAAACCCATTGCCCCTTGTCCTGTCATTGCAAGATCTTATAAATAGTCCCTCCCCAGCCTTCCTGTAGGCCCCCTTCAGATACTCGAAGGCTACTCTAAGGTCTCCTGGAAGCCTTTTCTTCTCCAGGCTGAAGAGCCCCAACTCTCTCAGTCTGTCCTCATAGAAGAGTAAAGAGTTACTGATAAAGAGTAACAGGGTCTGACACTGTAGAGATCTCATGTGTCAGTTGCAAGATTTTCAATTTTTTTTTGTTTGTTTTAGAAACAAATTTGAATTAAACTATTCCAGTAAGATAGAGAATATCTTTCCTGAACATTTCACTATCTCAGAATATTCACTATGCCTATTTGCCTGCCTTCAAGAAACTTACCATGTATATATAGGCTTTGTGGATGGTCATTAAGAAAAAGGAATTATATGAAAGTATCATAGTTTGCAATGAAGTGACTATGGGCTGGCAGCAGAAAGGATTTCCCCACTAAACTTGAGTTAGAAGTAGATACTTTTATTGAATGTCAATATCACTGTAGGAAGCAAGTGAAATACCTTCTGAGACACAGCCTGACTCTCCTGCAATTGAATGTGATGTGTTAGATAAGTTCAGAGACATTTTACTGAATTTCCTTTTCTTACAAAGCATCCTTAGTTTGATTTCTCTTCAGTAAGAGTCTGTCATTCTTAATGGACAGATAGAAACACTTCCCTTGCAACTCCAAGGATAACAGAAAGATTTGTGTCATTTCTATAAACCTGAGAAAGAGGGAAGTGTCTCCTCATCATCGTTTACTATGTTTGGGGCTCACTTGTTTATTTGTTTATTTGTGTGTTTGTCTTGCAACTCCACTAAGGGGATTTAGATTATTTTCAGGCAGACATTATATAAGGGATGATGCTTCCAAATGTTTTCTAGGATAAACTGGCTGTACAAAGAATAGGGGAAAGAAATGTGACAGTGGACTGGAATTTGAAGTGCCCTACAATATATTATGTGACCTTTTGCTGCTACTTTAGAAAGGTTGAAGTTTCCTGTATGTCATCTATCTTACCTGCCAGTCCTGTGTGGATGTCTTGAACATCTTAGGGAAAGTCACGTGGTGCTATATACCTGCTTTTCCACAATTCAGTCCCACCATCAGCTTATATTGACTGTAATAGGAGCATAAACAGCTACCAAACAACTAGGTAGCTGCTGTCAGACACTAAAATTAGAGTCCTTAATCAATGAGCTGAGTCATATTCTTATGTTCATGACCTCCATTGTTAGTCTCTTCTGAGTCCTGTGGGAGTTTAATGATACTATCTTAATAGAAAAGGACTGTTAAGGAGATGTAAAGGAAGAAGTAGTAAGCTTTGAGGTGGGGAAAAGATATGTCATGGTTTGAGGGATCCCAACATTCCCTAAAAAACTACAGAGACTGAGACCTGTTGAAGGAGACAGACTGGTCATCCCCAGATATCATAATTTTGTTATTCACTCCCTTAATCCTGCTGACACCTTATAAGAGAGCAGCAAAATCAGCTCTCTCTTTTCTCCCTTTTCAGCTCTCCAGTGGGATCCTTATGCGGATAACTATGTAGGAGTGCCCTGTGGGCCCCAGACCTCAAGGCTGCAACCTCAGTGAATTTTGGCCCGTGTGGGGCCTAAAATGGGAGACAATGTTGGGGGGGAGGAGAAAGTGAGCACTGTAGTTTTGGTGGTTTCAGCCTGGCTGGGGGGAAGATTTGAGGGGAATTCTTGTGTATCCTGTATCTATATTAGCTGTTAAGGATTCACGTATTCTGTATCTTTTCCTGCACATCTTTAAATATAACTTGTTTCTGTATTTCCTCTCCAATTCAGCAAGACAGTGTTATTATTTTACTGCCCATTTTTCCTTAAAAAGAGTAAAGTGAAATAATATCAGTCTGTTGCACTCTTAAACAAAAAACTACGACAAGGTAAACTTTTCAAGAGTCCCAAACCTATTATATTTATTTAATAAATTAATTCAATATTTAGATATATCAGATGTATGACATTCTTTTAATAGAATAGAACAGGACAGATGATCAAGGAGTAAAAGGGTGAGATTAGGTTAGTATAGTGGGGATTTCTGCACCTAGACTTGGACAGAAAAAAATAAAGAAGGGTGAGATGTAGGAAGCTGGTCTTTGAGTGGCATGGTTTGATGTGAAGAAAATACTTCAGTAGTGAGTGAGGTTAGAGAAACTGCTTGAGATAGATAATACACAAAACAACTATGATGATCAACTAGCCAGTTTGATTGAATCAGATACTACCCCGCACTGTACAATATGTCTATATTAAAGACCAGGTCTCTATCCACAATAACCCCTGCAGCATTTTTCACATTGCATCTGGATTGCTCACTCTGAGCTTTCCTTTAAATTCAAGGGTAGATGAATTCAAGATATATCACACAAGATTCAGCCTCTGCAACATTCATTTTTCCTGTGAAATGCAGTAGGTTGTTGCTAATCTACTTTGAGTAGTAACAGACAAAGCAGGCTTGTCACTGATTAAGAGCCATTCAATATTTTCTAAAAATATATGAAAAATGCTTGCAAGTTCAGAATGGATTGGTTCTGAATTCAGAGATCAATAGTAAATAGGATATCCATCATCCAACACATTAGCAGACTTTCTGCCTGGCTTTCCTGAGAGGTTTATGATTTAAAAATGACTGTGTTACATTTACTGTGCATTTAGAATACATTAAATTAGGCCACAAGCCAGTAACATAAGAATTAGATAAACAATAGGCCTTTTTCCCATCCTTTAGCAGTTGACAGACTTTTTTTTTTCTCTGATTAAACTATCTCCTAATAAAACATATCTGCTCAAAAAACAAAGGTATTTAGAATCATGGTGATCATTACAANAGGTTGGAGGAGGCCTTGAGTAACCTGTCCTAGTGGGAGGTGTCCCTGCCTATGGCCGGGATTTGGAACTAGATGATCCTTGAGGTCTCCTTCCAACCTTACCATTCTATGATTCTATATGTGGAACATATCATTACATACAATAATTTTTAAAGGTAAAAATAAACATTGTCAACAGCGTGCATATATTCTCTCTACTAAACTTAAAAGGGAACGAAGCTCACATGTGAGTTTTAATGTATGACCATACTCCTTAGAAATATTTAAACCATTATTTCAATATTTTAGGAAATAAAGTTTGATACATAAAATAGAGATGAGTAACAATGATTTTCAGTTATAGCATAAGACCCACATTCCATGAAAAACAAGAGAGATCTTTTGTGCCTGGCCCTAACAGAGGCCATTTACTTGAATGACATGCTGTCATTGTGAATATATCACTTTAAAGATATTGCTTGGTTTTCTTTAATTTGTTTCTACTTGGTCTCTAGATTTAGGCACCTAAGAGAACAGGAAAATCAGACTTCTGCCTAATAGCTAACTTGTAACAGATGATCGATAAGGGTGTGTTTTCCTGGGCTTCCAGACAAAAGCTTAGGATGCTTGAATGCACTAAATGACCAGTTTGAGTGCTTAAGGAGAGTCAAACTGAATACAAGCTGTGCCATACAGAGAAGTGAGAGTAATTTCTTACAGAAACATGAAAATGCTTTATTATTTTCGGAGTATTCTAAGAGAAATCTCAAGATAAATCGGTCGGTCATGAATGTTACTGTGATTCCTTTGTCATGCAGGAGGTTCCTGGCTGGAGAAAGACACCTGAAAACTGAGCTATTAATATCCTCAATAAATTTGATGGTTTATTTATAAAACACTGATTCTCCAGCATAATACAACTGTATATATTCCTGACTTCAGACCAAAGTATGGATAACCTGAATTCTTCTGATAACTTTCAGCTGTATATATATATATATATCCTGTTCAGAATAGCAAGACAGGACTGAAAATGCAGTTAAGATTTTCAGAGAGGCACAAATATGGAAAAGTCTTTTGAAGTTTAAAGTAGATATCTGAGGCTTAAGGACCTAATTGTGAAAAAAACGAATGCTTAAACAATGCTAAATTCAAATATTAAACCTTTTTAGTTTAAAGAAACACCAGTTGACAAATCAGATCGGTTGATATAAGTGTGAAGGTTAAATGTGGAATACCAGGAAAAAAAAAAAAGCCACAACACTGTAGCTATTTTTATATCAGATCCCACCTTAGTGGTAATAAAGTGTTAGTTTTGAACCTGATATAAAAATAGCTACTGTGTTGTGGGTTTTGTTTTTTTTTTTTTTTTCCTGGTCTCTGAGAAAACTTATGTATCATACATAAACATAAAGCTTTTATACTTTGGTATCTTTCCTTTTCTGTCATGTCAGATTAATTTTGCTACCCAATTTTGGAAAGACATGTATATTATTTAGGTTACCTGAATGCAGTATGCTCCTGAAATTTGCTATCTGAAAACACAAGATCGCTTACTAGAATTTCCCCCCCACCCCGTGTTGTTCTCAGCTACTGATTTTATGTACCATTTTCAGATGAGTAAGGTGATAATGACAAAGTTCAAAATGATAATACTCATCAAAGTTCAGAGTAGACTGCAAATTGTTAGTTTTTGGGTGCTAATTCTTACTAGAAAACACTCTAGATGTAAAAGGTCAGGTAGCAGTAGACACTCCTAAATGGATTCTGACATGTTTTGCCTTCCTGCTACTACCTCAGATATATTGAAAGGAGGAGAACAGCACGAAGCTCCAGATATCTGGTGGTCTGACAAAGAAGTGCTTGGCAGGATATCTGAGAGGTATGTAAATAGAAGTAGTTTTAAACTGGGATTCTGTCCTCTCAATTTTAGAGCTACTTTTGTATCTGTCAGCATCAACGACTAGCTTGCCTTTCAATGAGGACTTTTTGACAGCTGAGAACTGTCAGTAAAAAGGTTTTAGTTTTGTTTTTAATTGCACTTACTGCCTGCACTAGAGGAGGCTTGTGGGAGAATTAATCCAAAACTGGAAAAATCTTTGAGATGGTTAAGACATCTTTAAGATATAATTTGTGCTCCCATAATGTGGTGATCTATATGACACAAATGAGCATAACCCTGAACAAATCATACTGGGCGAAATATAAGTGTCTCAACCATACTTGACCAGAGGTGAATCTTGTGGTTCAGTGAGTAAACACTTTTATTAGCATTCTATTTGTGGTTAGGCTTATGAGGATGGAATGATATGGAACTATGTGAAAATGCACAGCATAGATTCAATTGTACAGCACACATTTATCTGATACTGCTGATACCACAGGATGTATAACTCTTAATGAGTGGAACAATCTGAATAAAGTGCATTCACAATAGCAACAAAGTAATCTTTTATCATGTTATACACTAAACACACAACCTCTGTCTTATCCCTACCATTTTGCTGGAATTTTCTATTTGCTTTATTTGCAGATTTAGTTGAATACTTCATTATACTACATCCAATTTATTCCTAGATGATTACAAGTGCTATTCGAGTTATTTATGCTGATGTTGATAACTCTATCCACAGTTCACTGTGTTTATTTAAAATATCAAATCAAAACAACCATGTATGAGGGACTTCACAGTAATATTTCCTTCATCAAGTGATCTGTGATCTGCTAATGTGTCCTGTCTCAATTAAAAAAAAAAAATAAAAAAGCAGATGTAAGACTTGCATTTTGCCTTATAATTTGATCTTAAGCTATCACTAAAACCAATTTAATATTCCCAAATGGATCTACACTGAGCAACTCAAGAGAAATTCAAACTGCATAAAGAGCTCACAGCTTGCAAAATCACTTTCATTCCAGCACACATTATGAGTCATCTGTTAGCCATCTAATCAAGAGTATGATAAAAAATGGGTTGCTAGGGCCATCAGAAGATGACAGACTGGGAAAAATAAAGAGGGAAACAATGATTAAAATCTTCAACAGAATTTGAGGATTATTTTAGGGTTAGGAGTACTTCTGGTTAAATAAATGTCATAATCTTTTAATAAAAAAGTGAAAATGCAAGGTAAAAATATTTAAACAATTATTTTCATAATATGGAAAATCACTTAGATACACACTTCTGCAAACATATATTTCAGTATAATTCTAAAAAAACAATCACTCCAAATGAGCACAGGAGCATGTTTTGTTTTTCTTAGGCTGAGGCTGATAATTTCTGAGCTGTAAGTATAGAATCCTTAGAGTTATAACTAATAATACTTGAGTCAGGAAACTCACAATGTTTTAATCTTGGATTTGTAATTCGAGACAAAATAAAAAAGTAATGTGATCATCTGGATTATGTATTTTGAGTCCTGTTTTCAAAAGCAAGTGACTTCAGGGATTACATTTACAACGGTTTTCCTTGGGGATTTAAGGAAAGCTTAGGGTAAGGATTTTGTAAAGCTATAGTGCACAAAGCAGAGTTTCGAGGAATAAAATGTAAAGTCATGGTACTTGAAACAGATTTGAGAAACTTTGTATGTGATTATTCTGTGAGGCATTCTTACAGATACTTTCTTATAGATGCTCAAACTAAAGAAACAGGCAGAATCNATAATCTTCGTGGCCCTCCTCTGGTGTCGCTCCGACAGTTCTCTGTTATTTTATGTAGCATATCAAGGCCAGTGTGGCCTCTTTGACAGTCAAACTAATCAGAGAGTTTGGAAAATGTTCTTTATTTTAAAGCTTGTTTAAAAACTGATCTTATAATCCTCTAACAAATAAATCTTAAAAATATATATGATTTCCTAAAAATGTTACCATAAATATCACAGCGCACCCTTCTGAATCTGTGAATTTGCAAATGTAGAGAGGTGGATAGGTATCTTTATGCTTATGACTAGTGTTCTCTTTTGAATATCTGTTAGTTTATACCTTAAATCTTTCAACAGGAAGATAAGCATTAAATATGTGCATTCAATTTTTAAAAGCATTATGAACCAGGATGCTTTTAAAATAAAAATGCAAGTCTGAGTACTGATAGACAGTATAACAACCTCCATTAGTAAGAAAAGGAGCATAAGGATTGATGCAAGGCATTAGAAAGCCATAATACACATTAGGAATGTATTTGGCTGCCTCTACCATTGGATCAAGTGTCTTAGGAACAGAAGCTAAAGACAGAAAGACAGGTTAAGCTCAGCCTCATGCCAGTGCATGACTGTTGTTATGGTGGGGTAATTAACTGATGTGAGATGATTTTAAAAGATTTTAAAAGATTAATATTGTGTATTAACATTCAATATTCAGGACTCTCGCCACCCTGACCACTAATTTTAATAATAATTGGTTCTTCACACAGTCATGGAAACTTTATACAGGTAATAACAGAGGATCTAGAAACAACTAGTAATTATATAACATTAATCGAACTCAATTGCAATGGAAGAGAGGTTCCTGCAGTCAATATATTGCTTGTGGTCAATATACTGCTTGCCCACTAGATGGACTCAAGGATCCAGGCTTGTGGGCTGGAGCAGTCCAATCAGGTGCTGTATAGCAAGAGAGTCGGCCCTTGGCTGGAGCAACAGGAACAGCAGGTCCTGATGTCACTGGCCATTGCTAGGCTGGACCAGAGTCAAACCAACTCAGGCTAGCTGAGCTCAGGTGGGTAACTGCTTCCAGGAGCAGGGCAAGCAGTTTCAGACCCTTTGCTCAGTCTAGAAGAAGGGCAGAGTCTGCATCTTCTATTCTTGGGAGAGGTGAATTCCCAGCTACGCGCGATGCAGAGGTACACAAGGTAATAAAAGTAGTAAGCAAACAAAAAGCAGCAGCAGCAAACAAACAAGTTGGCTAAGTTTTAAGCAGTTTGGTGAATGCCTTTGACCAATAGCAACAAACAAAAACACCCCTAAGGCCAATCCTAGGCCATTTTCCTAAAAAAGAGAGATGAGCATGTTCAGCATCCATGACTTGTGTTTACCAAAACCAAAGCAGGGTGCAAAACAAGACCAAATAGGGGTGTTTCTGTGGCAGATTGAGAGGCACCAAGGCTTTTGTCTGCTCTTCCTACTTCTTCCAATCTGGGAAGGAAGAGACAGGGGAGCAAGGTGGGTAGGTAGGTACACATATAGGACATGCAGAGACATGTCTTGGATATGTATTTTAGGTAGAGTTTGGACCTTCCACCACAGGGAGTGCAGGGTTCCATGCCACTGTTGGAAGGCCAGGAGAGATGTTAAGGGAGATGAAGCAAAAATGAAGGCATGAACAGGGACTATAGTGGGAAATATTGGTGGAAAGGAGACAGAGAGAGGTTAGCGTCCTTGCAAATAAAGAACTGGGAAACTTTCAGGAAATTATATGTGAGGAGTGGAAAGAAGACACGGAAAGGAGGAAAACTGGGAAAGAAAACAGCAAAGTTTGTGGTGGAGTCTGAACTTCATAAGAAAGGCACAGAGAAAGGATAAAGGAAAGAGTCACAGAAAGAGCATCTGATCAGGGAACAGCAGAATCCAAATATGAAAGGCTGACTCTATAAAGCCCTAATTTTCACTTGTAAGTGTGATGAAGATCAAGCTTTGAGTCTCTCCTATCTCCCTCTGCTTATTGCTTCTTCGGTGATTTTTGGAGTAGCTTTACTCTTGGATATATGCTCTCTGGACATGTCACCTCTTGAAGATGTTAACTGTGATTGTTATGGGAAGCTTTCTTCATTCTCACAGAGGACTTTCCCTATGATACAATTCATAAAGGTTCAATGTGATGACAAGGACTGATACTTACACAGTAGAGGAAACTATCTTTGAAAGAATCTCTCCAGTAATTTTTTTTTTTTTTTAAAGGTAAACAATGTCCCTGGAATGCTAATTTTGTAGTCAGGCATTTGGATACAGGCCTTTAGAATCTTTTTTTTCTTTTCTTTTCTTTTTTTTTTTTTTTGTTGTTCTCATGGTCATTTTGTTGTATTTTCCAGTCTGCCAGTCCTATTGCTCTCCACTCTCCATCTCTCACCACTTCCATCTTTTCTTAGCTTATAGGCAAGAAATTTTTTCCTTCTGCTCAGTGTAATTCTTAATTATTTTCCTTTTTAACTTTAATACCTTCAATTCTAATTATACTCTCTTGTATCAGGCTAAATTATTCCTTTCCTCCCTTGGTGTTTATTGCCTTCAGAAGTTTGTACTTGTTTGTTACGTCCTCTTTTCTCTAACCAAATTACTTCACCAAACTATTTATATTTATCCTTTTAATCTTTTCTAATAAGTTCATTCATCCTTTTAATAATTTCCATGACTCTTCTTTGAAAAATCTTATATTTTCTGAGCTTTCCATGACTTACAAAATGCTTTCCTTACTTTTTCTTGTTAAA
Organism: Ramphastos sulfuratus; assembly: GCA_013399055.1. Classification (NCBI taxonomy): domain Eukaryota; kingdom Metazoa; phylum Chordata; class Aves; order Piciformes; family Ramphastidae; genus Ramphastos; species Ramphastos sulfuratus. The sequence continues at coordinate 26,002 of WBNM01011216.1, read as the reverse complement.
CGTGAATCTAAAATTTATATTGGACATCTTAAACATGTAGGTAGACATACTTTTATAATTATTAATATTTAATAACTATTTTTTTTATCATATCAATTTTCTCTTTATTTTCATGCATTTTTACGTACTTTTGTCTTGTTGGCTTAAATATAGATACTTTCACTCCACTTTTATTCACAGTTGCTGGATAGAGAGACAGATACACAGACACTCAATATACTGATAATCCAGCTCTGCGTGATTTAGGATTCAGTGACAGAATTTCTGATATGTATATTCTCTCTGGGCATCTATTTATTCTGAGTTCTGTGCTCTCTCCCATTTTCATCACCTGTCTTTGTCTAGTACTAACTTCAGTCCTGATATTATTTTTGCAGCCTTGCTTTGTACACATACATACTTCATTTCCCAGACAGGAGACAGTGTGTTTAGTTTTTTTTGTGTTTCATGAATTTGTCAACTAGTTCTACAGCATCTTTTGACTGATATTCCTTCCTCCTTCCTTCCATCTCTTCCTTCCTTCTGAAATATTTCCTTCCTTCTCACAGATTAACAGAATTAACCAGGTTGGAAAGGACCATCAAGATCATTGAGTCCAACCCATCAGAAGTCCAAACTTCTGAATTCCTTCCTTCCTTCTGAATTATTTCCTTCCTTCCTTCTTTCTGAATTCCTTCCTAATTCCTTCCTTCTGAATTCCTTCCTCCCTCTCTCCCCCCTTCTATCCCTGCCTCCTCTCCCCTCCCGTTCCTTCCCTTTCCCTTCTCCCTTTTGCTCACTATTTCTCTCTTTCTCTTTATACTTGATCTTATTTTCCTTGAATGTACCTTTTTGTTTCTTATACTGACTGTATGCAGTTAGAGATAATACTGAAGAAGATACTCTCCATCAATATGCAGCAAAATATAGTTTTGAATTCAGGATGAACATTGAGGTCTACCTAGATATGTCTTCAACCAATGAGGTCTAAGATCAAGCACTGTGTGTTTTTAACATAACTTAGATCTGTAGTTTCAGGCAGCTGACAAGTACTATTCCAGTGTTAAGTTCCCTTTCTGTATCTAACTGTCTTTCAGTTACATAAATGCAGACTTACACAAATGTATCTCGAGTGTAGTTGAAACTAATAAATGCGTAGGAAAAAAGTACAATCTGGGTTTTTTTTTAAGATTATATATTTAGTTTGTAGAAAAATGTTATAGCTGCAAGTCCTTTATTTTGGATGCAGGTCTTGGTATGAGGGAAGACTGGGAAGGACAACATTTAAGGATCAAACATTAACTCATATTATAGAAAAAGCACACATTTTAAAAATGTATACAACTAATGCTTTTCAGATTTTCAGGTCACATCCAGTTTCCCAGATGCTGAGTGATTTCTATTTGCTTTTACTCTATCCCATAGAGAACTACCTGCAGGTAATTCACTTCAGCAATTATAGCTGCACTAACTGCTGTTTTCAATTGCTCACAGAATATACAGAAATGCTTTTAGCATTGTTGAACAATATATGACATGAACCACAGCAGAAGTACATAGTCCCTCAAAATGCTTCTGTGAATATTCTAGACATCTGTAACACTAAATGAAGTGTCAGAATTACAACTTTAATTTTATTTTGTCTTAATTAGGTATTAATCTCCTGTTTCTCTGTGCATCTACTTTCTTAGACTGTTTCTTCAGAAGATTTAAGACATAGTGAAACATCAACTTTCTAAGTGAAAAATGCACAAATCCATTGCCTGGGAGAAAAAAAAATACTGAAGAGGTGTCTGAATTACTGGTATGTGTTTTAAATATACCACATGGTTGTTACTTCTCACACACAGAGCCAGTATCCATGGCCATGTGAGTACAAAAATCCCTGCTTGATTACTTGATTCAGACATTTGTACAATCTATAAGGCATAAGTCTAGAAAAATGAGTGAAAATCTTTCAGTCAAGTGGTGGTGGTGTAAAGCATTTCTGAAGGTTTTTCAACAATCCCTTCTACTTTTTGAACAGGCTTATTGAAAAAAACAAACAAATTAAATGAAACAAAACAAAAAAAACCCCAAGCAAACAAAAACCCCAAACAAACCAAAAAACCTCTCCTACCAGGTGCTCAGTAAAGAGGACAATTATCATATAACTGGAGAAAAAAAAAAACAAGCCAAACCAAAACCAAACCAACAAACAGATGTAAAGTTTAAATATCTTTAGCTTTTTTGAGGAGTTAGTGTTTCATCAACTAAACTTTCTTTTAGAGATTACAGTAACAGCATAGAAGCAAGTTGTATATTGAGAAGGCATGTAGGAAGCACAGAGAGGAGAAAATCCATCTGTTTTGCAGTCCATGCCTATAACTATCTTTTAAAACTTCTCTCATATTTAAACATCATTCTGGTTTATGTGCTGTGAGAGTCCATACTGTATTTGCTCAAGGACACTGGGTTACTGAGCTCATTTCGTGCACTATGAATCGCAATAGGAGGTTGTTTCTTATTGATGCGGAAAGAACTAAGTTTACATCTTCTCTCTCACTCCTGCATTTAATTAGTAGCAGACAAAGAAAAGTAGGTGGTCTTACTGTAGTAGTATGCCTAATCAGGTCAAAATAGGCTTATATATATCCTGGCTTGCCCAGACATGTTTTTCTGCTCTCCCTCCTTGTGTTTTGGGGAGAAGCAACTTCAGGAAAGAGGACAAAGAACCTGGAGCCACTGAGTCTAAGGACCCTGGCCTGCCCAGACTTGTTTGCACCTTGTGGTAAACAAGGTACACAGGCTCAGCTTGTGTATACCTTGTGCAAGGCCTGTGTTCTATCCTAAAAAGGGTAAAGCAAGACTATGGCTTCAGCTAATATGGTCAAGCTTGGCTAACTGCCATTCTGATTGGCTATTCTGTATCCAAAGGCCCATTAGTCTCAGGCTGCATTGATAAGAGGAGATGAGCAAGTGACACAACATGCTCTGCTGTTGTATCTGTGCTCTGCCATTGTACCTGTGCTTGCTGCTTTCTACTGCCTTATTATATCCTGAACTGCCTGGAAACAACCTGAAGGGTGGTTGTGGCCAGGAGGAGATTGCTTTCTTCTCTCAGGCAACCAGCACCAGAACAAGAGGACACAGTCTCAAGCTGTGCCAGGGGAAGTTTAGGCTCAAGGTGAGGAGAAAGTGAGGACTTGATGATCTTTGAGGTCTCTTCCAACCTTGCTGATACTGTGGTACTGTGAAACTGCCTGCTTCGAGTTTACCAGGAACAGGCTCTAAATGTCTCCACACTATCAGCCTGCATAGCCAAGGTGACATCATGCCAAGACTGCACATGGCAAGACATTCTGCCTGCACCTGAAAGTCTCATGCCAAGACAGGAAGTCCTGGAGAGACACAGATCATCCAGAGAGATCAGGACCAGGTCAGAGATAGTCTGCCTTCTTTCCCCAGCACCCTGAAGCCTGGGAAGAATCAGAAGTCTCAGCGGATGACAAGACAGTAACAGAATTCCCTGAAAGCATTTGGGTACTGTCTGAATCTGTAGCCAGCCCTGCGAGTCAGGAAATGATTTTGTGAGTAAATACTTAAAGCCTCTTGTAATTCACCATCGCCTTCTGCCATAAGCAGAAAGGAGCTCCTTGAGTTCATCTAGTGGACAAACGGAGTATTGACCACAAGAGGTACACTAACTGCAGGAACCCTCTCTTCCAGTTCAATTAATGTTATATTATTACTAGTTATCTCTGGATCCTATGTTATTACCTGTATAAAGTTTCCATGACTATGCAAAGAACTGATTATTATTAAAATTAGTGGTCAGGGTGGAAGGACTTCTGAATATTGAATATTAATAAACAATATTAATCTTTGAAAATCATATCTCACATCAATTAATTACCCCTCCATTACACTTACCTCTGTGCAATGGTTCATGTCATCAGTTTGTTTGAGGAGTTATGCTCATTTAATGAACTTGGAAGACAAGTGGTAATGGAAACAAATTAGGGTAATGGGAACAATTTAGGTTAATGGAAACAAGTTAGGTTAATGGAAACAAGTTAGGGTAATGGGAACAAGTTAATCCTGGGGAAATTTTGACTGGAACCCAGAAGAAAATTTTCACAGTGAGAACAGTTAGACATTACAATAATCTCCCAAGAGAAGTAATGGATTCCACCACACTGGACAGTTTTAAAACTCAGCTTGACTGGGTGATGGGCTATCTCATTTGAACTACTCTATCATCTAGAAAGATAGGACAAGATGATCCTTGGGGTGCGTTCTAACATGGCATTCTGTGATTCTGTAACTTCACCATTATGCATTCTGTTACACAGCCACAACTGCAATATCTGGTCACAAGAATGGCAATCATCTGCTGAAGTTTCAGAATAAAAAGTGGTAATCATTGAGTTGAATACAGGACCAGAAGGTCTTGTGTAAAACCCTGTCACAGCTGCTGAACAAGAACAAAACTTCCACAAAAGTAGAATTACATATGTCTATTGAGTTTATGTGGCATGGTTTTTGTAGTGGTGGTGGGATGCAGAGGCTGCCCCCATGACAGACAGAGTCAGTTCTAGCCAGTTCCAAAATGGCCCCACCAGTAGACAAAGCCAAGCTCATTAGCGATACTGCTGACACCTCTGTGACAACATATTTGAGAAAGTGGGAAAAAAATGCTGTAGTGGAGCTGTGTAAGACAGAGGTTAGAAAACTGTGAAACAGCACAGATCACTGGAGGAGGAGTGGAAGAGCTGTTCCAGGCACTACAGCCCATGAATTCAATTATAATGCAGATTGTCCCCCTGTAGCCCAGGAAGCATTCTGCCAATGATGAAAGTAAAGAAATACCTAAGGGATTATCACCCTCTTCAGTGTATCAGATATGGAAAGAGACTAAATAGATACATACATGCTTCACAGTACAGTGAAGGCAATTTTTACTTTGTCTCAGCCAAAACATAAGCAACATAAGATAGTCCTTGAAACTTCTGGTAGAGCTCCCTGCCAAAAAAAGGCAGTGATTGACGAACCTCTTCTTTGCTTCCTTGACAAAACAGTTCCATGGAAATCAATTTCTCAGGACAAAGTGCATTTCAAAATGTGAGCAAGTGACTGACATTGAATTCCACTCATCTGCTGTGGTAGACACTGTTGATTATCATTTGTGATGTTCTGATCTATGGTAGTCAATCTGTACTACATGTAATCAGCTAGAAATGAAGCACGTATCATTTACTGTTTTAAAACCTCGACATTAACTGAATGAAGCTATGCACAAGATGAGTGCTCATAACTGAAATTCTAAATTATGTCTATAGTTACACAGTGGAGAGTCACACAGATCACAAGTATGTCCTGGAGAAAGACAAGCTGACATTGCCAGTCACATCTGGATAACTGCAGATGGTCTCTTTGATTGTGTAGACGTTTGTGAGCTGGAAGAACTGACATGATGGGCTGCTGGTTCCTGATATAAATGTCAAGTTACTCACACATCCATCTAAAAAGCTGATACTAGAATCTTTCCATGACTAGTTTCTTCAGGTCAGAAATGATTGTCATTGATCCAATAAAGTCACAATTCAGTCTGAAGACTGGACAGAAGAGAAACAGGTTGCTGGAGTAATTTCTTTTTGTTCTTCAACATGAGCAGACTGTGACAAAAGATTTTTCTTGTGGGGAATAATATTATTCTTCCTTGCTGAGCCATCTAGACCCACTAGCAATCTTTCTGAGGCATAGCAGTACTTTGTTCCCATGAAAACATTGTTAATGAATAAACTCATTTGTGAAGACTGTAGAAAATTAATGTGTTTTCCAAGTCTCTTGTTCTCAAGACTTTTCCCAAGAACTTATGATTATGCTAGATTTTTGTTTCATGTAACCCAGGATAATTTATTCTAATAAAAAATGTCTAATGTGACACTTTATGCCCTTTGCTATCTGTTCACAACTGCTATTTCAGCCAATACTGGTGTATTCAGTAATAGAACAGCCTTCTTTGATTAGATGAATCAACTTCAGAAGAGGTAACTGTTTAAATTTCTACCATGCAATCTCTAGGGAAATAATTAACTGTATGCATGGAGATTATAGACAAAGATGCCCCTCCTTGTCCATTGCCAAAGTCAGTCTTGGTGAACTTCTGGTATGACAATCTCTCAAGACAAAAGTGAGTGTTACAAAATTATTCAATATTAATAACCTATATTAATTTTGATGTCCAGGCAGAGATTGGTAATAACTATGAAAACTGTTTATTAACATTAAATCTCTCCAGAAAACTTATATATAAGGTTCAAAACGTACAGTTTGGAAATTTATAAATACAGGGAACAGGCAAAACTGGAACACTTTAAAGGTACCCAGCATAAGCAAACATTTTTGCTGGAAGAGAAGGTTTGTGCGGTCACTTATACCGCTTGAGGTTAATTATCCTGCTTAGCCACTAGATGGATGCAGGGAAGCTCCTTTCTGCTTATGGCAGAAGGCAATTAATGATTACAAGAGGCTTTAAGTATTTACTCACAAAAATATTATGGGATAGTACCCAAAGCACATGGTGGGGTTGTTGCCGGGCCGAAAGCTGTTAGAGGCTTTGGAGTTCCCCCAGGCTCCTGGGTGCTGGAGAAAGGAGGCAGATGATCTCTGACCTGGTCCTGGTTCTCTTGGCAGGAGGCTTTCAGGTGCAGGCAGGATGCAATGCCATGTGCAGTCTCAGCATGTTGTCATGCTGGCAGTACAGGCTGAACACATGGAGGCATCAGAGCCACAGCTCAGGATCGGTGAGGTAGTAAGCAGGCACGAATACAATGGCAGACCACTGGATACAACGGCAAAGCACCCATATAATAGCAGAGCACATATATAATAGCAGAGCACATATATAATAGCAGAGCACATGTGCTCCCTGCTCATCCCTTTATATCCATTCAGCCCAAGACTTTGGACATAGATTAGCTAATCAGGATGGTACTTTGCCAAGCTTGACCATATTAGATGAAGCCAGGGCTTTTATCCTCATTCCTGTGGCCGCCACTCCCAGCACAGAAGGAGGGGGAGCAGGGGAGCATGCCTGGGCAAGCCAGGACATGTACAAGCCCACCTTGGCCTATTTAGGTCTACCACAACAGTGAGTTGTTTCAGTTTTACTATGTGTATTAGTATGTGAGTGTTTGGTGTTTTCTAGACATATTTACATACATACATATGTGTATATATATATATATATATATATATATATATACCTACACAATGACTAAAAGAAGTAGTGACTGTGAATGAGCGGGTGCTCTTTTCATTCTTTTCATTTATGTTGTTTTCTTGCCACAAAAGAAAACATAATTGGCAGTATTCTGTACTGAATACCATTTAACCTCCATGAGAATACAACAGCACTTGGAAGCCTCCACTTACTACAGTTAATCACAATCCAGAATACTAATCTGAAGCATATACAGTGGGAAATCTCTTGAGGAAGTGTTTTATGTAGCCAGAATCATCTGGGTTATTAAAGCAAAACCACAGCCTAATCAAAATGCTTTGTGCAGCTTACAGCAAATATGGTGGAAGACATCAGACTTGATGAAATTCTATATCACTTACTGAGAAACTTTGTGATATGTGTATATGTATATCAGTGTATATGTTTTGCAGCTTTTCATCATTCCTCTGTATTTCCATCATATATCCATACAGCATTTAAAAAAAAATATTTTAGGCAAGCCTTCTAAGCAATTCCCCATCTCTCATCTGTTGTTTCTGTCTGACTATTGACATCCTACGTTTGCAAGAATCTTTGAATGTAAAAGCACTTGGGAATCTGTTGGAGTTCAAAATACTAACCTGCACTTTCTAAGACAGCTGTTTTCTGCACAGCTAACTGGTTATCAGCTTCTCAAACAGTAATAATATAATACCACATGTGCCACCTTTGACAATTTGTATGAAAAACAGTTTAGGGAATCATTAGCAAATGTTTATAAATCAGACAACATGGTAAAAGAATTTGGGGATAGCTACTGATATTTGGCATTGCCAAGACAGAAAACTCTCTTTGCCAATTATTTTTCTTTGGTCTCACACACATAGGTGATAGATATTAAAAACAAACAAATGAAGCTGATCTGTCAGTAAAATTAGCATCTATTCTTGATCATTAGTTAAAGGGAATTTTGAGAGATATATCTGAGATGTTGGTTCTCTTATAAAGGACAAGCAAGTATGTGTGCACTAACCAAAACAGAATAGATGTCATATGGCATCACTATACTTGATCAAACTTTAATCATCTATTACTACACTTGCCATAAACAGGAGTATGCAGAGAGAAGAGATCTAATTTCCAAGCCCATAACCTAAACAGCAGTTTATTCTCCTTTCAAACCGCAAGGCTGCCATTACATTTCAGTGTCTCAAACTCCAGTATAAATNACTGCTCTTGATGGAGCCCAGGACTCGTTTGCTGTCTGGGCTGCATGCACACACTGCAGGCTCATGTTGAGCTTTTCATCAACCCAGACCCCCAGGTCCTTTTCCTCAGGGCTGCTCTCCAGCCATTCCCCACCCAGCCTGGATTTGTGCTTGGGATTGTGCCTATCCAGGTCCTGCACCTTACACTTGGCCTTGTTGAATTTCATGAGGTTGGCCTGGCCCCACCTCTCCAGCCTGTCCAGGTCTCTCTGGATGGATCCCTGCTCTCTAGCAAGTCGACTGTGCCACACAGCTTGGTGTCATCTGCAAACTTGCTGTTTCTATTCATTATAAAGCACTGTGCACATTTTCTACAAGAAGAATTATGCGTCATTTTTTTCAAGGACATCAAAGGAACTAAGTGAAGCATAATAGTTGGGTTTTTTTTTTTGGTATAAATAATATATATCAAAGCCTTGCTAATGCCAATCACTGAAGTATTTCTAAAGATCACTTTCTTTGACATTGTTACCCAAGGAAGGATTCAATATGTCACTTTTCTTAGTAGAAGAAACTGCATGTTTAGAGTTCAGATTACTTAAGTCTATAGCAGAATTACATATTCTGCTATAGGGGGGAAAAAAAAAATCTGATCACATAATGGTGAACACAACTGCATTTCAGATTCAAAGAACTATTGAATTTAATGGACTTGTGGGATATTCCTAAAAAAGAACTGTACTGAAGATCATTATTTTTGGTTGGATGAGGCCTTGAGTGACCTGTTCTAGTAGGAGGTGTTGGGGTTAGAACTAGATGATCTTCGAGGTCCCTTCCAACCTAAACCATTCTATCATTCTATGAATATAAGTAGGAACCCTGCTCCAAATGCACTCCACTAAACACCAGTACAGCTTCCCAGTCATTCTGGAATAAAAGTCAAGTAGTCCAACTCACTGGTACACACTTTGTCACAAATGTAACTGTGGCAAAAACGCATTTTATACTTGGATTATGCTGGCAAGTAGCCTTTTCTATATATATCCACATTTCTAAAACCGTGCTATTTTTTTCAAACAGATTTCCCATATTTAGAATAGTCTCTCTATTAATATCCTTATCTTTGTTAATAAGAGTGACTTTGAAAATTTTCATAATCTCATTCAGTCCTTTTAAAGTTAGTGATTATAGAAATGCAATAAATTAAATTCAAAATGATATAAAGACACTATTACTCCTAGGGAACACAAGGCACCTAGCAAATTAAATGTTGATTATTAGGTGCTACAAAATTGGAAACTTCATCAAAGAGCATTCTGCACAGGTTATTCATGGTTGCCCATAAGGAAGGCCAGGTCTTTGACTCTGTTACATAGATAGTTGGATAACTTTTTTTTCCTCAAAAACCTTAGTGAACATTTGAGGAACATTCATCCTGAACTTATGTGCTCAGATCAGACTGATCTTCCTCATGATAGAAATTTTTTCTGTAAGCAGACAACTTAAGCCTGCATTTGTTGCAGCCAAACTAGACGGTTTATAGGTATTGGCATTATCAAAGCTATGTTGACTTCACTGCAGGCAATATCCCAGTGTTAATGCACCTCTTTAGGAGGGAAGATATTTCCTAGGAAGAAGGACTTAGGACATATTACACAGATGTATAACCAACTGTGTTGTTTGTCTCAACATTGCCGGAAAGTGAAACAACCAACAAACATCACTACCATGGCCACAGACCATCAATTGGACTGCAAAACTAGAGATTTTCTCTCTTCTTACAAAACTGAATGTGAATCTTATTCTAACAAATTTGGCCTAACACAATATGCCTAGCACAATATGCCCAGACCCTTGGCCTGGAAGACAGAGGGGTTTGGAGACCCCTGATGACCATCTAAGTCTCCTTTAAGCACCTCTAGTGACAGTACTGGGCATGCACACCACTGCCAGGTGGTGGGTGCAGTTAAGCAATGGACAAGATCTTGAGAGGGGGCACAGCCAGGCCAGCTGACCCAAACTGACCAAAAGGGTCATATGATGTCATATGATGTCAGCTCAGATATAAAAGCTAAGTGAAAGAAGGAAGTGGGGGACATTCATTGATGGCATCTGTCCTCCAGAGCAACCAGAGACAGTATTAGAGCTCTGCTTGCCAGGAAGTGACTGAACGTTGCCTGCTGATGGGAAGTTGAGAATAACATCTTTGTTTAGTCTTGCTTCCTCACGTGGCCTTTGCTTTTGCTTTTCATCCTATTAAATTGCTTCTCTCTTGACTAGTTGGCCTTTTGTTATATTTTCACTTCTCCCCTGTCCATCTAAGAAGGGGAGTGATGGAGTGGCCAAACAACCACATCTGTGTAAGGAGGGAAAAAGAAGGGGAGTAGATTGAAAGAACTGGGAGTTAAAATTATACTGTTGTGACAACAATATGCTTAATTTGCATATCTGGATGGTATGAGGGTCTGCAAGAGTAACTGAAATACTCCTGTCTTCTTGTGTAGCATTCAATAAATGGTTAAACAGATGTAGTTACTGCACCAAAGAAAAAAGGCAATAGCATAGTTTTCAATAATGTATCCTCTGTGTAGATTCATCTGGAAATGATCAATTAAAGGCATTACAATTTTGAGTCATTACAAGATCCAGAGATCTGCATTTAGGCTCTGCAAAAATAATTTCATACATTTTTTTTTCTGTGATTTGAACAAAAATGAAGCTTCATTTAATATGAAAAATCAAACAGAATGTTTGATGTTTTATAACCTGTTATCAGCGGCAAGGAAAATAGATGGAAAATATTCCAAAATGTTTAGGGCACTATTTTCTACATGCATAGAAGAGAATGAATCCTAAATTATAGAGAAGGATTGAGATTTGAAGTGATTGAAGCAGAATTATTTCCAGATATAGAAGCTGGAGTTCTTGTTATATCTTCTAATCATATAATTTTCTTCAAAGGGAAATGCTAGTAGGCACATTTTTTCAATATGCACAAACCCAACAAAGTGAAAAAAAAACAAACCAAAAACCTCAGGCAAAAAACAAAACAAACCAAAACCCAACCAAACCACCACCACCACAACAACAAAACCCCCCAAACCCCAGAACAAACAAACTAACCAAAACAAAACAAATAAAAAGCCCTGAACAAAACCCCACCCATCACTGGTTTAAATCTGGGGAACCAAACTATACAATATATGATTTATGAAATATCTGCCTCTGAGGATTGGAAGAGCAATGCAGATGCTTTACTTTTAGAAAAGTCATCCTACTCTTCAGCTGAAGTGACTGCAATTAAGATTTCATAAATTATGATGTCTGTATTCCACTGTTTGATTTAAGGGATGAGGCTTGTCTCAGAGAATAGGCAAATATTTGGTGATATTCTTTTTTGTTCTAAAATTAAGTGACGTTTAAAGAGAGTGATGGAAAGGATAAGATTCCATCAATGTATTTCAGGGTCATGTGAGGACCTATTAAGCAACTGAGACACTTGATTAAGAATTCTGGGGATAAAAGGTCACAAATGAATAAATGAATTCAATGTATGTATTTTATTTTAAATATAAATGTTAATACATGTGGGACAGAAGAGAATTTAACTATGCATTTATTAGTAACTGTAAGTAACTGTGATTTTCTTTTTTCACTTCCAATGAAGCAACACACTTGGTTGTCTTCTGTTTTTAGTTGAGGGAATTGTTTTGTTGGTTGGTTTGGTGTTTTTTGTTGTATTTGTTTGTTGATGTGGTTTTGTTTTGTTTTTAATTTCACCTGAATTCATAAAAACAGACTGTTCATGCTGTTCTCTTAAGGTTTTCTCTTTTTTATTCCATGAATATGAAGACAGGATTCATGTTGGCCCAGGTGTTTAATAAAAACAGATCCACACAACAGAATCCTTAATTAGCACATTTATCTAATATAAAAGGTTATGTTCTTAATTATTTTGAGAGTTGAATTGGATTTTTAGTACATATTTAGTAATCTTAAAAATATGAACCTATGAATCTCTGAAGCCAATTTAGTAATTATGCCCCCTGCTTATTAATACATAGATTTATACCAGGAAAGTGAGGATGAGAGAAAACTAACTCAGGCTGATTCTAAGCATTTATGATGGGTGCCAGAGGTAGGCACACATTGATTTATGCAGGTCATTTTGATAAATACTTGAACAGATAAGACTTTTTACTATGCTGATACTGCATCATCTACAGCAGGGCTCATAAAAGTTACAAACTCATTTGGTGTGAGTTTCTGTATTGAAGTTTCGTTGGTTGTCTTTTGTTTTGGTTGGTTTTGGTTTTGGTTGGTTGGTTGGTTGGTTTTGGTTTGTTGTTTTTTTGTTTGTTTGGTTGCTATGTTTCTAATTTAACTCCTTGGTTATAGCAAAAATTTGTTACAGGATTAGCTTTTGTCATTGGCTTCTGTTTTCTGTTTGAGTTCTAACTTCTTATGGAAAGCAATGATGTCATTTAATGAAATGAAGAGTTTCTAGCTGAATGTCTTCTGGGCAGTTGCAGAAGATTATACCTTTCTCAGTGCATTTCAGTGGGAGACTTACAAGGCATAAAGGCATAAAGATGTGACTCCCCATCACATCTTAGTAGATAGCACTGTGGGCAGAATAGGTGAGAAGCAAAGCCTTTAAGTATGTGGTTTGTTTGTGGTTGGTGAAAAAGTAAATAATATTGCTTCTTTCAAAAGTAATGTTTATTTACACTTCTATTTATTTTTTGTGTCTGTGATTTTTATTTTTGGGGGATTTTTCTTTGTTTGCTTGGGTTATTTTTCCCATTTAGTTCCTTATTCCCTCACTGCTCACTTTTCTAAATTATTTGTATGCACTTTGGGTTTTTCAATTACCTCCATAGTGCCTATTTGGGGAGCACTGTTTTAAATGTGTATTTTAACAACACGATTTACTTTGACAGAATGATTTGTAGAGCTGCAGCAAGCTGTTCACCAGAGATTTGAAATCTTGTGCACAAACTCCCTAATCTAGCAAGCTTTAATTCATAAGCTTTCTGCTGTTCCTCCATTAAGGTAGTGATGAAATGAAAATGAAAAGTTTCTAAGCTACTAAAAACATTCAGAAGTGCTGAAATCCTACAGTATTGTGAAAATTACATCATTGTATCAGAGTCATCATTTGCTTTTAATTGGGAGCAGGTAGAAGAGAGTAAGGAAAATATTTGTCTGCATGTTAGGATGATGGAAAAAGAATCTGGAATTGAGCAGTGATCTCAGCAGCATCACTGGATTACTAAATCACTTACTCTCTACTCCTTTTGATCTTCTTTTCACAATAGCTTGTTTTCACTTAGAGGTAGAGAAACAAGTACCAACCAATCTTCACCAGGTGTTTGTTGGTTAGGGTACACAGCAAGAATATTGTGTTCAGGCTTTGAACACACCTCTTTGGCTAGTGACACCTGCAACTTGGATTTCTCATTACCTAAATCACCAAAACAATTGTACTTAAAGACCACTGCCCTCTTTTTTTCTATTACTTGTAGAAAAAAGTGTAAGCTTTAATTCAGGGCAAGAATCAAGCTCATGACACTTTGCAGTTGCTACAAGGGAGGGATAAAAAAATAAAAACAAAGCAAAAGCTCAGTTAACATTATTCATAATGATGAACAATTCTCATTCTTAAATTAAATTGAAAGAATGTCACTGATGTTTGTGTTCTTTGGGACACAAATATGCAGACCCTTTTGCTTTAGGCTGAAGTCAGAGTTCTACCTGACATTCTGCAAATGTAGGGCCTGGTCTTGACATTTGTTGCATATGGCCATGGACAGCAGAAGTCCTTATATTACAGATAGAAAATTTTATAAGTCACTTTTTTTTTTTTTTTTTACTTGACATCATAAATATCTTTTAGGATCTTATCAGTACTCATAAATATTTAAATCGCAGGTATCAAGAGGCTGAAACCAGACTCTTCACAATACGCAGTGCACACAGCACAAGAGGCAGCTGGCACAAGCTATAATACAGGAAATCCCATCTAAAGATGAGAAAAAACTTCTTTGCTTTGAGAGAGACAGAGAACTGGAACAGGCTGCCCAGAGAGTTTGTGGAGTCTCTCCTCTAGAGATATTCCAAACACACTTGGATGCAGTCTTGGGTAACCTGCGTTACATAAACCTACTTTAGTGGACTAGATGATCTCAAAAGGTCTCTTCCAATGCCTGCCATTCTGTGTTTGTTTATTTCTTGTTGTGGATTGGATTCAGAACCCAACAAATTGGAAATTTACCCTCTGGAGTAAATTTATCATATTCAGAATTTTGGAAGTTAAACGAAATTATATTTACAAAAATAGACTAAATACAAAAGTGTTGGGTCTCATAGGACTGCCAGCTGTGGCAGTGCTCTGTGCTGGGAATCATTCAAGATAAGGAGTTAGTTATGTAAACATGGATGTGGCACGGCAAAACAGGGTGCCTGACAGTGACCTTGTTGAAGAAGCTTTATCAGCGTGTGTGTGAACAGCTCAGAGAAGAGCTGCCTGTACCAAGAGAGAGAATGTATAGAGTGTGTGAACAGGGTCTATCCTGTATAAGTATATGCTGACTTGCTGTAATAAAGGGGTGATCTTGGGTGTATCATACTGCTATCGGCTGGTTGTCTCATCTCGCGTCGTCCTCCGCCCCATCCCTAGCGATCCCAGGCGTCGTGCGACTCCGCCACATCAAAGTGTAAAAGGCAATAAACGTATACAAGGTAAATTTACATATATTTACAGTTCAACAGCAGCACAATACTTCCTTGTACAATATTTCATCTCTCTCTCCCCCTGCCTGGACACACAGAGGTCCAGAGGCTGTATTACAGCCAGTTGCTGTCTCTACCTCCCTCCCTGTACCTTTTTCAAACCCAAACAAGAAGATCACTGTGCCAGTTTGAGGCTGGGTGGTGCCTTTAAGACCACAAAATTACAGACCTCCAGGAGCTAGAGAGGCCCAGGAGGTGTACCAGAAAGTGCAATCTTTGTATTTCATACCTATAATCCTGTATCTCTATAAAAACTGGCTATAAAGTCACTATCTTCCCTTTCCCCTTATCTCTCTCCTCCTGGGAAGGCTGCCCAGGTTCTTATCTCCTGTGGAGGAGAGGCCTGGTTGTCAACCTTGGTGACGCTGCCAGTTAGACCTGAAGCCCCTGGGGCTGCCAAGTTGAATTTTTATGCTGTGTCACAAATGCTTTTGGTATGGGGGTAGAGAGGCATGGTAGGCAGGGGGCATTTGAGGCCTTAGAATTGAGGCCTGGTTGGGGGAAGGCTTTGGAAGGTTCTAGCCTCATGAGATTGTTGTACACCCAAGGCTGACTTGTGTATTTCATATACTTTGCCGTGCTCACCACTACATAGAACTGTAACATTGTAGCTCGTGAACTGCTTCTCCATTCAAGCTTTTCAATTCTCCAGTCCTGTGAGAGGTTTTCTTTTGCCCCTTGCTGAAGAGGTAAAGGAGCAATCCGTCCTGCTTAAAACCAGGACAATCAGTCAGGCAGCATGCAAGGTCACAGGCAGAGCAGAGAAGCCAGAAGCAAAGCAGGAGGAAGCCAGAGAGAGAGAAACAGGCTTGTGCTGTAAAATGTAAGATATTCAGCAGGTCAATGGAATTAGATAAAGTTATCTTGCATTATTCTCTGTCCAATTCCTGAAATTGTTTAACCCCTATATTTGAGTTCTCTGGAAAAATTAGGCATAGCCTTAAAACTGTGGTGATTCTGTGTTTCTTATTTGTTCTTTGTACTTATCAAAGACCTGTAAAGAGCTATACTTCCTTTCTCACATTC
This sequence comes from Ramphastos sulfuratus, assembly GCA_013399055.1. Taxonomy (NCBI): domain Eukaryota; kingdom Metazoa; phylum Chordata; class Aves; order Piciformes; family Ramphastidae; genus Ramphastos; species Ramphastos sulfuratus. The sequence goes on along the minus strand of WBNM01011216.1, from coordinate 9,787 downwards.
AAATGAATATTGAGAACTTATATAATCCTCTGTCACTACTACTATTACTCTTGTACCTTGTAGCTGATTTTCCTTAACCAATCTTGTTGAGGATAAACTACATTTAGATGATGTTTTTCATTAAAATAAATCTTATTATCTCTTCCTTATTATTTCTAATTATTCATTATATTTCACAATTCCATTTTACTCCTCCATGTGGAAAACCAAATTAAATTCACCAGAAGATCCAAAGCAACTCTGTTGTTTAAGCAGAGTTTGAGTATGAATTTGAAACATACTTAAAACCAAATGTGAGAGACTAAATCTTGTCTCTCTTGCACATGTAAACCAACAAAGATAAAAATCACCTTTGCTGGCAGTCACTTATGCATTAATATGACTATGGTGGTCAGCAGGAGCTGCAAAAAAAATTAATAAAAGACACTGAGCGTATACCAGCTTAAGAGAGTGAGTGAGAGAGTGAGGGTGTGAGAGAAAACAACACCATGGACATCTGGGCTGAAAACAGCCCAGGAGCCATCTCTCTACCATCACTAACCATGCTGAGCCTGCTCTAAGAAGAAAAGACCTCCTGGAGAAGAGAGAGGAACTCTACTGAAGACATCACTCACTGGAAACATCTCTGAGCAACACAAACTGAAAAGCACTTAGACTTTGGAGTCTCTCTTCCTCTCCTTCTCCAGCCAAGGACAGCACAAGCTGACAAGGATGAACCCGGGAATGCCTCCTCCAAGCCAAAGCAGCAGCATCCTTCCTTGGACCTCTTCCAACCAAAGAAAGCATCTTTGGGGAGTGTGGAGTGTGGTAATATAATCCCTCTCCTGCTCCTCTCCTCTCCCTCTCCCTCTCAATTTTTCTCTCTCTTTCTCTGTTCCATTCACTTTTGATATTTGCTCTTGCTTGTACTTTAATTCCACAACACGGAAATATATAAGAACAAATCTCTCTCCTCTAGACAGAGACATTTTTAGTCTCTCTCCTCTGGAACAAGACACCAAAATTCAAAGAATACTCATGTACTTTATTCATACAGATTACTCAAATTATCAGAGAATCTTAATAATTTCATTTGCAATATATACATTCAATTATTTTTGCTGACTTTTTATATCATTGTAGGTATTCACTGAGAGGTTTTAGATTCAAGATATATATAAGGTGTAGGAATCAGCTGATGAACTAGCAACTGTAAATTGTTTTCTCACTTCCTAGTTGAGCAATGTCCAGTCTTCCCTGACTCCTTGCTCCTTTAGGACTGTCTCCCAAGGGATTCTGTTAACCAATTAGGCTTGATGGGGCTCTGAGCAGCCTGATGTAGTTGGGGATGTCCCTGCTTACTGCAGGAGGGATTGGAGTAGATGACGTTAAAAGGTCTCTTCCAATCCAATGCATTCTATGATTCTGAGATTCTATAACTTAATCCTTCAGAGGTGCACCTTAGGACACATATACTGTACCTTTACAAGAAAGTGATATACAATAGCTCCCAAAAAAAGTCACTAACAGTTGAATCTGCTGCAACTGAATATCCCTTTTTACATTTTTTTCCCAAATATTATTTAGAAGTCTACTTAGTTATTCTACAGTCATTTTAATCCTGTTATTATGCATAAGAGTGATTACAAGGTTATTTTTTCCACTCGCCTATTAAAATGTCACAATCATATAGAGATACATTTTTAGAGAAACTCTTACTTCTTCAGGTTTTTTTTGTTTGATTTTGTGGGTTTTGAGGCAAGAGAGTTTACACTTGGAATAAACATTCAGCAATTCTTCATTAGTGAATCGTACATCCTCATTATCAAGTTCCCAGCCTCTTTTTGCATCAGGAACAATGCATGCTTTCCTTACAGAAACCTTGTTGTGAATCTGGGACAGAAATGCTTCAGGGAAGGTATAGATCTCATTTATGGAGTATCCGTCCTAGTTTTGTACCTGAGAGTGTAATTTTCAAAGCACCTAGTATCTGTTAATGTTCAAAGGCATTTGTTTGTTCAAAACCACATTCCTCAAACACAGTGGAAAATTGCTAGAAATCATAGTATGAAGAACAGCAGCATAGTTCTGCAAGGTATATTACTTTCTTATACTGTTTCACAAGTACTTTGCAGAGTGCTGATTCTGATTCTTAGTGTTGTTTAGGAGTTCCATTGTCTGTTTTTTAGGTAGAGCTTTTTCCTCCATGCTATAAGCACTACAGACAACTAATATGTAAACTATTTTAAGAACCTAAGGTTGCTGAATTGCTTCAGTGTTGTTACCAGAGAGTATTCCCACCTTATTTGATAGTGAAAACAATCTGGAAGGCTCGCGTCTTTAGGACAAGCNACAGTACTCAAGGTGTGACCTAACCAGTGCAGAGTACAGGGGGAGAATGACCTCCCTGTTCCTGCTGGCCACACTATTCCTGAGGCATGAAATCTCTACGATTCTGTCCATATTGAGCAGACTGCAAGGATGGGAGAAAAAGATTACATTCTGTTAAGGCTGCATTTTATCAGTGGTGTTGTTCAGGAAGTAGATAAGGTAAATTTTTTTTTTTTTTTTTTTTTGGTCCTTCTAAATTCAATGATAACACAGCAACTGAGTGTAATGGGAGATAATTTGACTTCACAGCTGTCAATTTGTTTCAAGAATTTCTCTGTTCAGTTGAAAACATAAAATCCAGCCTATATGAGTAACAGACATTGACTTACTTGTGCAAATCTCACGACCCTTTTTAGTCACTCAACAACATATATGACCACGTGTATTTCACAGGAGATTTATGACTTCTAAACACACTTTACCAGTTTACTCCTCTTTTGTGAAATTCTCTCTGTAGGCCTATGCAACATGCTGTATACTGCCATGAATGAGCTTAAATGATGTATTGGATTTTAGCTGATCCTATGTAAAATGGATTCCAGCCCTTTTTATCCAGCTGTTTACTGTACAAGGTGCTTTGCTTTACTTTTTCACAGTATTTAGTAACATTGTAAGTTTAATAATTCGAACATCTCTAAAGATGACACTCATTGTCAACACAAACGTGAATCAATTTTGCAATAGAAAAATGATTTTAAATAAGAAGGAAAGGAGCAGACTGGAAATTTATCATTGAGGTCTGATATCCCATGGCCATCATCCTAATAAGTTGTCAGAGTTGCTGAAATATTAATTTGGCACATGGTTTCACATGGTTGCCTGCATTCCTACTTCGGGCCTATTACTTAATTCTTCTGTCATTAGGAAATTAAATCAATTATTTTAGCCAGAATTGGAGATAACCTGATATTTATATTTAAATTGACTATTAATTGTTGCATCAGAGAGCTATTCTGAAGCCTGTAGGGTCTGAAACGGATAATGAGAAATGAGGCCATGTTTCATAAAGAAGAGTGGAAGAGAAGGGCAAAAATAAAAATGTACTGTGAGAAACTTCATCACGCAGTTATATTGATTTTTTGGAGACAAAGCCAAGAATAAGAAACTAAAGAAAACAAAAACTTGTACATGTGTAATTAACTGTAAAGAAAAACCTATAGATTTTTCTGATTCCTGTCTTTGCTGGCGGTATCTCTACTAGGAAGCCAATGTCTGAGCTCTAAACTGTTAAACAGCCATTAGCTGTATTTCTCTCAGCTGGGGTACCATTTAGTATGAAAATATATATTTTTGTCACCTAACTGTCTGCCCCAGATAGGTAAGTAGCCACAAGAAAAAAAAAAAAAATTACACAGAACAATAGAGGTTGGAAGGGCTCTTCAGAGGTCATTTAGTACAAGCCATTTGTTATACCAGGTATGCCTAGATAAGAAATGAAATGTGATCAGGCATCTATCAGAACATAATTTTATAGCTATGTCAGGAACATTAAAAAAAAAAAAAAAAAAAAAAGGAAAAAAAAAGGTAAAGGTAAGATAAGCAAAGAAACCATTAAAACATCTTGATTCTATACCTGGCTTTGGTACAAGAGACTAAAGAGGTGTTCATAGAATCATAGGATCATAGAATGGCCTGGGTTGGAAGGCACTTCTCAAGGCCATACAGTCCAACTCCCCCTGCAGCAAGCAGGGCCATACTCAACTAGATCAGGCCACACAGAACCCTGTCAAGACTCACTTTGAATATTTCCAGGGATACTCCAACCACCTCCCTGGGCAACCTGTTCAAGTGTTCCACCACCCTCATTGTAAAAAACTTGTTCCTTACATGCAATTTAAATCTGTGCATCTCCAGTTTGAAGCCATTGCCCCTTGTCCTGTCACCACAGGCCTTTGTAAACTGTCTATCTCCATCTTCTTGTAGGTCCCCTTTAGGTACTGGAAGGCTAATATTAGGTCTCCCCAAAGCCTCCTCTTCTCCAGGCTGAACAATCCCAGCTCCCTCAGCCTGTCCTCAGAGCAGAGGCGTTCCAACCCCCCCCCAGTAATTTTCGTGTCCCTCCTTTGGACCTGCTCCATCAGGTCCAGAGCCAAGTGCAGTACTCCAGGTGAGGTCTCACCAGAGCAGAGTAAAGTGGCAGAATCACCTCTCTTGATCTGCTGGCCATGCTTCTTTTGTCGCAGCCCAGGATATGACTTGCCTTCTGGGCTGCAAGTGCACACCGTACTCATGTCCAGTTTCTTGTCCCTCAGCACCCCCAAGCTCTTTTCTGCAGGGCTGCTTTCTGCCACCTCATCCTCTAGTCTGTGTTGATAGTGAGGACTGTTCCAGCCCAGGTGCAGAACTCTGCACTTGCTCTTGTTGAATCTCATGAGGTTCACCTGGGCACACCTCTTCAGTTTGTCCAGATCCCTTTGGATGACATCCCATCCCTCTGGTACATGGACAGCACTGCTCAGCTTGGTGTCATCTGCAAACTTGATGCTGGTGCACTCCATCCCACTGTTTATATCATTGATAAAAATATTAAACAGTGCAGGTTGCAGTAAGAACTCCTTAAGGACACACTTGTCACTGCTCTCCATCTGGTCTTCAAGCCATTGAGCACCACACTCTGGATGCGACCACTGAAAATTCTTTAACTGTTGAACACTTCATCTATCAAATCTATATCTCTCCAACTTGCTGAGTAGGATGTTGTGAGGAACCATGTCAAAGCCCTTGCAGAAGTCCAGGTAGATCACATCCATAGTTTGTCCCTTGTCCACTGATAAAGTCACTTTGTTGTAGAAAGTCGCTAGGTTATCAGGCAGGATTTGCCCCTAGCAAAGCCATTCTGACTGTCTTTAATCACCTCCCTGTCCTCCATGTGCCTTAGCATTGCATCTAGGAAGATCTGTTCCATGATATTCCCAGGCACAGAGGTGAGGCTGGCAGCGCAGTAGATCCCAGGGTCCTCCTTTCTACCCTTTTAAAAAATGGGTGTAATGTTTCCTTTCTTCCAGTCCCCAGGGACTTTACCTGACTACCAGGACTTTTCAAATATCATGGAGAGTGGTTTGGCAACTAAATCAGCTAATTCCCTCAGGACTCTGGGATGAATCTCATTAGGTCCCACGGACTTGTATATCTTCAGGTTCCTCAAATGGTCATGCACTTTGTTTTCACTTAGAGTGGGAGAGACTTTGTCTCTCTGGTCTCCATCTTGGGGCCATCAACTTGAGAATCATGAGGAGAGAGGTTTCCAATGAAGACTGTGGCAAAAAAGTTGTTGAGAATCTCAGCCTTCTCCTCATCCTTTATGACTTTGACAGAAGAAATCTATTAAACATTCTACACTGGAGACCTCCTACTGTTTAAGAATTCATTACTGTTTGCTTGATTAAGAAAGTGGTGGAATAAGAAATTTTGGGGAATCCCTTTCCCTCAAATGAATTCTTTTACTACTGAAAACATAGAGGGGAGCACTCAGTATAGAAAAAAACAGGTAAGAAATTTTATATAAATGATAGGGAAAACACTTAGATGAAGTTTACCTGCTTCACTGTACTATACATTGAGACATTTTATGTATTAAGTTTTGAATCATATCTTACATGCACAGAATTCATTAGTCACTTTAAAAAATATTCTTTCTTTACACAAATAATTCACTTCTACCTAACCAATATTTACTCCCCACAACTGAAACAGGTAATTATTTTTTCATACATCACTAGAATTGTCACTCCACTCTGGTCTGTCTTGCCATATTTTCAGTTTCATAGCTCCCAAAGATATCTCACTATCCTAAAGTCGATGGGAGTTAGATACCTAGGCACCAGTCCACTAAAGGTATCATGAGGAAGATACAATCACTGATATTTCTTTATCAAATTAGAGGATCAACACTTGGTTTTATTTTCCCCACAGGGGAAGTATTTTGTGGAAGTTCTGTAAGTCTTTTTGTATATTTGATAAGCAGTTGTGTGAAAACAACAAGAATATGTCTCAGTTCACAAAGTTTTGGCAGTCTAACCGGAATGAATTTGATCACATTTGAGTTTGAGTGAGTTCTTGCTGAACTGTGTAAGAACATTTTCAACCTGTCTGCTAAGGAAGCAGGCAAAGAGCTAGAAATCTCTTTAAGTCAAGAAGACTCCTTCTCATCTGAAGGAAATGTGGAAGTGTGAGGTCTGGTTTCTTACTGATTTTAACTCTAAGTTGGCAATAGCTTTTTAACACTTTGCAGGGGGAAAAAAAAGAAAGAAAAATCAAAAAGCAACTACACAAAGCAGTACACTACAAATTTTCCTGTTCTGGAGCACGAGGATTTATCACCATGTTAACTGTCAGATTAACTCTGCTACAGAATAGTATAGGATCATTTCGGATATATATTAAGCCACAAGTAAAGCTGACTAATTCCCAGCTACCAATTTTCCCTTGATTTTTGCCTTTAAGCATTATATGCACTTTTATTATATATATTTTTAACTATCAATTTCCACAATTAATCTCAAAATGAATATAAATTTGAGGACAAGCAAGAAAAATGTGACCCAGAATCTCTGTAACCATCATAGTCAGTTGTTACAATAGTTCGTGGAAGTTTTGAGTTGCACTGGTCAGAATGAATATGTTTTGAAGTTTATAAAGCTGTTAATTAGGTATTTGATGGTTTTCTGCAATAAAAATATACATTAAAAATAAAGAATATAGAGGTACTTCCTAGTGTACATTAGCCTCAACTTCAAATTTTGTTTGAGATTGACATTCTTGATCTGTGGAACTGATATTCCTAGGAAAGAGGACAGGTCCTCTTGTTCCTCAAAAATCTTATTACAGTTAATAGTTAACACACCTTGTATATGATCTAAGACTTTATTGTTAGGCTTATTAAAATCTTATCAACAAATCAAAGTAAAGCACAATTACTGTCATTAGCCAAATTTACAGCACCACTATTACCACTCCAAAAATCCTTTCCTGCAAGAATGAAAATTGCATATAAATTCATCAAATAACTCAAGAAGGAATTCAGTGATGGTTAACTGCAACAACATATTGTATCCGATGAGATGAAATCAATATTACTGATTTCAAGTCATTCTGCTAAATATTTTTTCTGCTTTCTGACAAACATATCTGTTATAAAGAGATTGATGTCCATTGTAGAGTTAATCAAATGATAAAAATCTTGAAGTGAAAAAAAGGAGAATTTGATCTGATTTTCTGGGCATAATGAATTTTTGTCCTAAGTAATTGTCTAAGAATGAGGACTGGAAATTTTATCCCAATAGAAAAAGGTATGAGAGAATCAAACTAAGGTGTTTACTTTAAAGAACAGAAAAGAATCAGAGGTGCCCAGTAGGTTCATTGCACAGCCTCCAATGCCAAAGACTTTCTAAAAAGTAAGTCATATTCACAGAATCACAGAATATTGGTGCTTGGGTAGGACCTCCAGAGATCATTGAGTCCAGCTCCTGTGCCAAAGCAGGGTCACCTATGGCAGGCCATGCAAGAATGCATCCAGGTGAGTTTTGAAAGCCTCCGGAGAAGGAGACTCCACAACCTCCCTGGGCAGCCTGTTCCAGTACTCCATCACCTTCACCATAAAGAAGCACCTCCTCATGTTGTGGTGGAACCAACCCTAATCTAGTTTGTACCTGTTATTCCCTGTCCTATCACCAAGCACCACTGAAAAGAGATTTCCACTTTAATCCTGACACCCACCTCTCAGGTATTTATAGAGGTTGATAAGATCCTCTCTGAGCCTTCTCAAGACTAAACAGCCTCAGGTCTCTTTCTTCATAGGAGAGATGTTCAAGCTCTGCAAACATCTTCATAGCCCTCCTTTGGACTCTCTCCAGCAGATCCACACTGACCAGTGGAAAGTTTTCCTCCCTCATTTTGCTCTCTTGCATCCAGTGTCTGAGATTCCTGAGGGCTGGTCTTATCAGTAAAGGCTGAGGCAAAGAAGACAGTCAGTAATTCTGCCACCTCTGCATTGTCTGTCACCATGACTCCCACTTCATTTAACAATGGAGTCATTTTTACCCTGTTCTTTCTTTTACTATTGATGTATTTAAAGAAGCTCTTCTTGTTATCTTTCACTTTCCTAGCCAAGTTTAGTTCCAACAGAGCCTTGACCTTCCTTGTTGCACCTTGATATACTTCTACAGTATTTCTATAATGCTTCCAACTGCACAGACCCTTTTTCAGGTTACTGTAGACTTTCCTCTTTTGTTTGAATTTTCCTTGCTTATCCATGCAGATCTCCTGCCTCCTCTACTACATTTTTATTGAGCTTGGAGGAGGTGATGTTTGAATATTAACCATCTCTCTTGGATCCCCTTATTCTCTAGAGCCCTAGCTCATGGGACAATTTTAAATAATTCTCTGAAAAGGACAAAATTAGCCTTCCTAAACTCCAGGGCAGAAGTTCTACTATTTGCCCTGTTTCTTTTTCTAACACTAAATTCTGTCATTTCATGGTCATTACGGCCAAGATGACCTCCTACCTTAATGTCCTTAACCAGACCTCCTTTGTTTGTTAATACAAGGTCCAGCATCACACCTCTCCTCTTTGCTTCTTCAACCACCTGCATCAGAAAGTTGTTACCAACGCACAGTAGAAAGTTTCTGGACTGAGTATGTCTGGCTATGTGATCTTTCCAACTAATATCAGGGTGATTGAAGTCACTCGTGAGCACCAGGATACATGATCCCGAGGCTACTTCCAGCTGTCTATAAAAGACCTCATCAACAACTTCTTTTTGGTTTGGTGATGTATAGATATCTACAACAGAATCACAGAATCATAGAATGTTAGGGGCTGGAAGGGACTTCAAAAGATCATCTAGTCCACCCCCCCTGCCAGAGCAGGATCACCTATACCAGATCACACAGGAAAGTATCCAGGCAGATGTCAGCAATGTTTGCATGTCCTTTAACTCTTACCCATAAGCTTTCAACATATTTTTCACCTCCCCCTGGTTAAGCACAATGCATTCAAACTGGTTACTCACAGAGAGAGCAACTCTATCTCCTCATCTTGTTGGTCTGTACTTTGTAAAAAGTCTCTAGTCATCCATGACTATGTTCCAGTCATGGGTGCTACCCCACCATGTCTCTGTTATTGCGATGAGATTGTAGCCCTTCTTCCACATCCAGATTTCTAGATCATTCTGTTTATTCCCCTTGGTTCACACATTGGTATACAGATATCTCAGACTTAATGGAGTAAGAAGGTATAATAGAGTAAGCAGTGGGCTGGGCTATCTGCCACGTGCCCTTTTGAGAGCTATACAATAAATAAAGATGACTCAATGTCATCCTTTTCATAAGCTACCACATGGCTCTCTCTTTTGTACTGCGCCAAAACCTTAATGTTCACTAAAAATGTGATAGTGAAAAAAAAAAAAGGAAACCAAGA
>WBNM01011213.1:1895-11941 GCA_013399055.1 Ramphastos sulfuratus | reverse complement strand
CCAGGCTGCTGATGCCCTTCTTGCCCACCTGGGCACCCCCTGGCTCATCTCCAGCTGCTGCCACCCAGCACCCCCAGGTCCTTCTCTGCTGGGCACTTTCCAGCCACTCTGCCCCAAGCCTGGAGCCTTCCTGGGGTTGCTGTGAGCCAGGTGCAGGACCCAGCCCTTGGCTTTGTTAAACCTCATCCCACTGCCCTTGGCCATGGATGCAGCCTGGCCAGGTCCCACTGCAGAGCCTTCCTGCCCTCCAGCTCACCAGCACTGCCACCCAGCTTGGTGTCACCTGCAAAGTTACTGAGGGTGCCTCAATGCCCTCATCCTGACCATGGATGAAGGTGTCAAAGGGAAGTGGTCCCAGCACTGGGCCCTGGGAACTCCAGAGACACAAAAAGGAGGGAAATTACCCCAGTAAACCAGCTTGCCACAGCCCTGTGTCCAGGTCTGCTGTCACCTCAGAGAGGTCCTGGTGACAGGGCCACAGCTGCACCTCTGGGGGAAAGAACACAACAGAGGAATTTGGGAATCACAGAATGGGTTGGGATGGAAGGGACCTGGAAGATCATAGGTTCATCAAATGGGTTGGATAGGACCTGGAAGATCATAAATTCACAGAATTTATCTCCCCTCTCCCACCTCCAATCCATTCCCAACCCCAAAATGCACTTTCCTGACCCACTTCTTCCCAAACCCCAGACCCCACTAAATGTTGTGCTGGAATTTCCTTCCACAAAAAAAGCAAAGCACAACTGGCAAGGCTGCCCCCAGTGCTGCTCAGGTCCTCTTTAAACTTGGATTTTTATTTTTTATTTATTTTTTTTGTTCCCCTTTATTTTTTTAAACTTGGAGGCAGCTCAGATGAATTTCACAGCAGTTTGGAAATTGTGCAAATACAATTTGGCANTGGAAATAAAAAATAAAAAAAAAAAAAAAAAAAAAAAAAAAGAAGGAGGAGGAGGAGAAGGGAAGCAAAAAGAGGCATTTAGTGGTTGATTGCTCCTGCACACACCACCAGCAGCACTTCCAGCAGCACCACAGCTAAGTGTTTTTAGTGCTATTCCACACCATACAGTACATCACAATGCTAATTTCCCACATCACTTTATTCCTTCTCCAGCCCATATTTTACAACAGAGAGGGGGGGGAAAAGGAAGAAAAAAAAAACAACAACCCTAAGCTGCTTGTAATTACACTGCAAGGCAGGACAAATTAAGTCAAGAGGCCTCCTTAATGCCTTTTGCTGTGCTGCCTGTTAGGGTGAGGAAGGAAAGGGCTGTGGTGACCAAGTGCAGGCTCCTGCAGCTGGCTCAGGGCAATGCCAGGCACTGATACAGGCTGGGCAGCCCTGAAGGAAAGGGCTTGGGGGTGCTGGTGGAGGAGAAGCTGAGCATGAGGCAGCAGTGGGCACTGGCAGCCCAGAGAGCCAACTGTGCCCTGGGCTGCAGCCAGAGCAGTGTGGGCAGCAGCAGGGCCAGGGAGGGGATTCTGCCCCTCTGCAGCGCTCTGCTGAGACCCCACCTGGAGCTCTCTGCCCACTTGTGCAGCCCCTGGCACAAGAAAGGGCTGGAGGGGCTGGCAGGTGTCCAGAGAAGGGCCCCGAGGGTGAGCAGAGGGCTGGAGCTGCTCTGCTGTGAGGACAGGCTGAGAGAGTTGGGGGTGTGCAGGCTGCAGAGGAGAAGGCTCCCAGGAGCCCTTCTGGTGGCCTTGCAGTGTCTGAAGGGGGCTGCAGGAAAGCTGGGGAGGGACTTTGGAGGGCTTGGGTAGGGCTAGGAGCAGGGGAATGGATCCAAGCTAGAGGAGGGCAGAGTGAGGTTAGACATTAGGGAGAAGTTGTTGAGCATGAGGGTGCTGAGAGCCTGGCACAGGCTGCCCAGGGAGGTGCTGGAAGCCTCATCCCTGGGAGCTGTTGAGGCCAGGCCGGATGTGGCTGTGGGCAACCTGCTGTGGTGTGAGGTGTCCCTGGGCATGGCAGGGGATGGAGCTGGATGCTCCTTGAGCTCCCTTCCAGCCCTGACCATTCTGTGATGCTTTGATTATTCTCTGCCTAGAACAGAGACCTTCCAGTATCTGAAAGGGACCTACAAGAAAGCTGAGGAGGGACTTTCGACAAGGCCTTGTTTGACAGGGTGAGAGGCAATGGATTGAAGGTGGAAGAGGGCAGAATGAAGCTGCAGATGTGGATTTGGGCAACCTGCTCTGGTGTGAGGTGTCCCTGCCCATGGCAGGGGAGTTGGAGCCGAATGCTCCTAGAGGTCCCTTCCAACCCTGTGGTTCTGTGGTTGAGGTCAGTACCAGAGTTATGCAATGGCTCTGGGGTGCAGAAGACAAATGCCAGGCACTGAAGGGTGGGGAGGAGTTGGGAAGTGTCCATCCTGCTCCTGAACCCAAAGTGCCTTCAGTGCCCAGGTGAGGTCAGGTCTCTGCTGTCATTTTCCTGCTGGCTGCTGCCCTCTTACCTCACCATCAGCCCCAGGACCCCCACAAGACAATTCCATGTTGCCAGCTCTGCTTTAGCACCTCAAAGAGCAGCAGAGGTGCAAATAGCTGTCACCAGGAACCCTTTCCTGCTCCTCCTTCCCACCCTCTGCCCCCACCCCTGCCTCCCCACTCTGCCCAGTGGGACACGGCCACTCATGGGCAAGAGGAGAGGGCAGCTCTTTATGTTCTTCAGCCAGAGGCACTCCAAAGCCTGCTGCTGGGAGCCTCCTCTCACCCAGCCAAGCCTTCAACCCCACTGCTGTGATCGATGAGCTCCTCCTGCACCTCTAATAACTATGGGCAGAAGCCAGAGTCCTTTTTTTTTTCCTTTCTTTCTTTTTTTTTAGGGCCAGCTGCCCTCAATAACAGGCCAAGAGCTCCTGGGTGGCCAAGGTGGACAGGACTCCTCAGGAAGTGCCTAATGATTGCTCCACAGCCATTTGTGTGCCTCTGTGCTTAGCAGGTTTATGGATGGAGCTGTTTGGGTTTCCTCAGCACTTGGTTGTGTTTCCTGCTGCTGTGCAGGGCAGCTCCTGGGAGAGATCCTACAGGATCCTGTGGGGAGTTCTGGGGCTGAGAGCTGGGCAGGGGGTAAGGGCAGCTGCAAGGCTTGGATCTAGGATGTGGGTTAAATAGCTCCTGCAAGCTGTTGTTGGGTGCTCTGGGGTGAGGCTTGGGTAGGAGGCAAGACAGCCTCATGCTTACTCGGGTATGGATCCAGAGTGTTGCTTCAGTAGCTCCTGCAGGCTGTTGCTGGGAGTTTTGGAGATGAGCCTTGGGTGGGAGCAAGAGCACCTCATGCTTGTTCAGATTTAGAGCAGACTGAGCTGGGAGACCTCCCAAAGAGGCTGCAGAGGTGGCTGAGGAGAGCCTCAGGAGGGTCAATAATAAGGCAAAGTGCAAGGTCCTGCGCCTAGGGCAGGGCAGCTCTCGGCATCAGTCCAGCCTGGGGCATGATGAGGCTGAGAGCAGCCCTGCAGAGAAGGACTTGGGGTGCTGGTGGGTGAGAAGCTGGGCAGGAGCCAGCAATGGGCCACAGAGGGCCAAGGGCAGCCTGGTTCTGAGGTCCCTTCTGACCTGAGCCATCCTATGGCTCTGACCTTTGAGGTCCCTCCCGACCTACATCTCTCTGGCCAGCAGACCCACAGAGGGTCCACTCCAGCCCTGCACCCAGCTCCTCGAGGAGGACATTGAACACCACCACCACCTAAGATCAGGAGAAAACCTTTGGGTGCTGTGGAAATGGGGGCAGGGGCAGCACTCAGAAGAGGAGGGGGAGCACATCAGGGTTAGGCTCAGCAATGCTTTGTTGGTTTTCCTTCCCCCCACCCAGGTTTTAGCCCTCCAGCAGCTGATGCCAATGAAATGCATGGATGCAAAGGAGTTAGCTCAGCCCACTCTGCTGCAATTGTAACTGCAGTGCTGACTCCCAGCTCTGCCAGGCCCCCTCTTGTCTGCCCCTGCATGCTGGGGCCTTGATTCACAATCTCAGCACCCTGAGCCCTGCTGCCAGGCACCGGAGATTGAGGGGTGGGGAGGTGTCAGGAGGAGAGGTCTGGAGAGGTAAGAGCAGAAGAGGCTAAGGTAATGGACAGTTATGGTCACGCTGGGAAGGTCTTTCAGGAGGTGGATGCTGAGGGGTGAAGGGGGGTGGGAATAATAATCAATTTAACTCTCCAGCATCAGATGCAGAGAGGAAATCGGTGCTGGGGAGGGCTGATGGAGTTCATTCCTCTGCCAGGGCACTGGCCTTGGCCTTGCACAGGGTCACAGGAGGTCAGGGGCTGGAAGGCACCCAAAGAGATCACAGGGTCACAGGAGGTCAGGGGTGGGAAGAGCTCATCCAGTCCAAGCCCCCTGCCAGAGCAGGAGCAGACAATCCAGCTCAGGGCACACAGAACACATCCAGACAGGCCTGCAAAGGCTCCAGAGAAGGAGACTCCACAGCCTCTCTGGGCAGCCTGTGCCAGGGCTCTGGGACCCTTCCAGGCAAGAAGTTGCCCTTGTGTTGAGCTGGAACCTCCTGTGCTGCAGCTTCCATCCATTGCTCCTTGTCCTATCCCAGGCAGCAGTGAGCAGAGCCTGTCCCCCCCCTCCTGACCCCCAGCCCTCAGATAGTTATAAACATTGATTAAATCTCCTCTCAGTCTTCTCCTCTGCAGACTAAACAGCCCCAGGTCCCTCAGCCTCTCCTCAGNCATCCACAGCCTCCCTGGACCTTGAGCACCTCCAGGCAGGGCACATCCACAGCCTCCCTGGACCTTGAACACCTCCAGGCAGGGCACATCCACAGCCTCCCTGGACCTTGAACACCTCCAGGCAGGGCACATCCACAGCCTCCCTGGGTAACCTGTGCCAGTGTCTCTCCACCCTCCCTGCCCAGCATTTCTTGCTCATCTCCTCTCTCAGTCTCCCCTCTCCCAGCTCCAATCCCTTGCCTCTCCTTTTATCACAACAAGCCCTTGTGAGAAGTCCCTCCCCAGCGTTCCTGGAGGCCCCCAGCTGGACACGGAGCTCTTGACCTCCACTCTAGGAAGGCAACCAAATAGCCCAAGGGCTTAACACCCTTCTGCCTGTGTGTGGTGGGAGCAGGGTGATTTATTTTATTTCTCTTTAATTGTAGGAAGCTAAAGAGCAATTTCCTGCTGCCAGCACTCCGGAGGAAGTTTGGTGTGATCCCATCAGGCTGACCCGCCAGGGACTTGGCCACGGGCTGGGGAGGATAATTGGGGGTGGGCAAGAGAAGAAAATGATGCTGAAAAAAGAGAGGAGAGAGAGAGGAAAAAGAGAGGAAAGAGAGAAGAAAGAGAGAAGAGAGGAAAGAGAGAAGAGAGGAAAGAGAGAAAAAAAGAGAGAAGAGAGGAAAGAGAAAGAGCCCTGGCAAGGGCTGGCAGAGCCCAGGGCTGCGCCTGCTGGCCCCGGACGCGGCCGGACACAGAGGGAGCAGCGATGGAGCTGGAGGTGCTCACAGGTGCGGAGAGGCTGCGGCGCTCCAGCGCGGAGCCAGCCGCGGGCACTCCGCAGCAGCCTCAGCCCGCCGGGGCCCGGCTAGGACGCTGCCCCCCCGCCCCCCGCCCCCGCGGCTCTCTGTGGGGTGGGTTTTTCCCTGGGGTGACGTTGGGAAGGCAGAGCGCAGGAGGAGGAAGCCTGCGCGGGTTCTGCGGTTGGGTGCTGGTTGCAGAGCCTCAGCTCGGAGCCTGCCGCGCCCGGGAGCGGAGCTCTGCTGGGGGCACGGCTCGGGGGGGCTGCTAATTGCTGTCTAGACGCCGCATTACGGCAGCGCTGCCTCCCTGCTCTGCCGCCCCCTCCGCTGCGGCTCCGCAGCCTTTGCTTTCCCTTTTCCTCCTCTTTTTTCCTTTTCTTCTCCTTTTTTGGTTTTGGGGGTTCCTTTCTCTCTTCCCTTTTTCCTTTTTCCTTTTCTCTTTTCTTTTTATTGTTTTTTACTTTTATTTTTACGTTTCCTTTACTTTTGCTTTTATTTTTATTTTTCATTCGAATTTGATTTTTTTTTTTTTTTACTTTTTACTGGTTTTTAACTTTTATCTTTGTGTTTCTTTGCCTTCTTTTCTTTTCTTTTTCTTGTTTCCATTTTTGCCTTTTCCTTTTCTTTCTTTTCCCTTTTTCCTTTCCTATTTTTCTTTTTCTTTTCCTTCTTTCTTTCAACTTTTCTTTTTCTTCTTTCGTCTTCTTTCTTCTTTTTATTTTGTTTGTTTTCTTTTTTCTTTTTCTTTTTCTTTTTTTTTCTCTTCCTCCTTCTCCTCCTTCCCCTCCATCTCCTTCTCCTCCTTCTCCTTTTCCTTTTTTTTTTTTTAATTTTTTTTCCTCTTCATCTCCTTTCTCTTTTTCCTTCTTCTTTCTCCTTTTTCCTTTTATTTTTCCACACATCAAACTCCACTCCAGGCCAAACCATTTGTGTGTGTGTGTGTGTGTGCAGATGAGAACAAAGCAGGAAAGCATCCCAGTGACAAACTTTCCACCCTTTTCCAAGCTGTGGTTTTTTTCTGATTCACAACTGGAGCCACTTGAAGAGCTTCCTCTCTTTCACAGAGTGCAAACACTCAGCAGCAAAGTCCTCTCTCCTCCACCTTTGTCCCCCTCGGAGCACAGAGGAGCAATTGTTTGAGCAGCTCCAGCCCTGGGTGGGAGGCTTTGGGGTTTTGCATACATAAAGAAGCCACAGCACCACCTTTCCACTTCCAGCCAGTGTCATGTTTTGCTGAGCTGAGGAGACTGAGGGCAGTTTGTTCTGCTTCTTTAGCCAGCAAGCAGTTAAAGATTAATTCAGATGAAACCTGAGCCCTGCCAGTGATAGCCCTCAAGACAGGAGAACATACTTCAAGTCTGATCTTACCTCAGTTTTGCATCAGTATAAATCTGTCACAGTCAGCCAGCTGGGTCCTGATTTACACCCAGGTAAGCCAAACAAGAGCACTGTTCCCACAGGCTTCACCCAAGCTGCTAAGTGGTCCTGATTGCCTCTGATGAGGATGCAAAGGCAGGTGAGAGGATTTCCAGGATCACCATGCTTGGAAAAGACCTTTAAGGTCAAGCCCAACCATTCTCTAATTCTACCAGGGCCACCACTGCACCATAGCCTTGAGGGCCCTATCCAGATGGCTTTTAAATCCACTGGGAAAGACGTTCAAGATCAAAACCAACCACTCTCTAGTCCACCAGGGCCAGCACTGCACCATAGCCTTGAGCATCATATGCAGATGGCTTTTAAATCCACTGGGAAAGACCTTTGAGATCAAGCCCAATCATTCCCTAGCTCCACCAGGGCCACCACTGCACCACATCATAGAATCATACAATGATAGAATGGTTTAGAATGGAAGGGACCTCAAAGCTCACCCAGCTCCAACCCTCTGCCATAGGCAGGGACACCTCCCACTAGAACTCAGTATCCTTAAGGACCCTACCCAGGTGGCTTTTAAATGCACCCAGGGCTGGGGAGTTTTCAGGAGTGTGCATCACTGGGGAGCAGGATGCACAAAGCTTTTTGTCCTCCCTTGTCTGGTCAGAAGCATTAAAGGCTACAGCTGGAATCAGTGCTGAGGCGGTGGGGAAGGAGGGGAGGGAATGGTCTCCATTCGCCCATCGCCACTGGAGGCAAAGCAGCCTGCGGAGCTGCCTGCGGAGCTGCCTGCGGAGCTGCCTGCCGCGCCCGGGGCAGCTTCAGCTCACCTCAGCGGCTGCTGCTGGGCAGGGAGCTGCTGCCTAGCGGGGCTCAGGCTCTCTGCCGCATCAGCAGCTGAGGGCACCCCCGGGGCTCTCTTCTGCAGAAGAACAGAGGTAATCAGAGACAATCGTCGGTCCGCACAGGCACAGCGCCTGGCAAAACGCTTTTAAAGTGGCAGCGTTCCGTAGGCAGCCCGGGACCAGCACCCGGAGGTGGCACCTCCAGCACCAAAAGCCATTTGGCCCTCCCCTGCCCCTCTCTAGCTGCTCTGCTTCCTTCCCCCCCACCACCACCTCACTTCCCATGGCTCATGTGTGGCACGTTGAGGTTGGACAGTTGGACTTGATGATTCAGGGGTTCACAGGTGGGAAGGGACCTTCAAGAGCATCTAGCTCCAACCCACTAACCCAGGTTGCTCAAGATCCATGGAGGGTGCCCCCACAGCATCCCTGGGCAATCTGTGCCAGTGTCTCCCCACCCTCACTGCAAAGAATTTCTCCCCTCATCTCCAGCCTAAATCTGCCCTCCTCACCCTTCAGTCCATTCCCCTCTCATCCCATCACAGCAATCCCTTCCAGCTGGAGCAGTTCTCTGATTCTTCCCTCTTCCCCTCCAAGCCTGACCCAGTGCTCTGCTGGTTCTTGGCAAGGTGGAGATTCAAAGCTTTCAAACAGCTTACCTGGATACAGAAGGTTTCTGGGTGTACAGCCAAGGTGCCACCTGTCCTGCAGGCATCTGAGCTGCCCCAGGTGACTCAGGTCCTCCTCACTGCTTTGTGAGGTGCAGATGAACAATTTTCTGCTTCTGGTCTCTGTTGTCTATAGGAGTGAGTTAATAACAGAAAAAAAGACCTCCTGGACATGGTGAACCAATTCCTGCCAGCACAGCACCGAGCTTGAGCAGATGTTGCAGTGAGAAAGGTCCTGGGCATGGCCTAGAGCAAGCTGGTGTCCCTGTCCATGGCAGGGGGTGCAACTAGAGGATCTTCAAGGTCCTTTCTAAACCAAAACATTCTATGAGCAGATGACCTTGGAGGTCCCTTCCAACCTAAACCATTCCATAATTCTTTGACCCTCAAGGTCCCTTCCAACCCAACCCATTCTATGACTCTGTGATCTTTAAAGTCCCTTCCAACCCAACCTGCTCTATAAATCCATGAGTCAAGGCTCACTACCAGTTTCAGGCATGTGTTTCCCATCAGGGTCACTGTCTTAAACTGACACCAGAAGCAGAGGGTGCATCAGTCTCAGGGAATAGATTTGACCTCACCTCCAACTAGAAAGCAGTGGAGAATGTTAAAGCAAGAAAGGGAAAAAAAAAAAAGAGAAGAAAGATAAAAACCTCTCCAAGCTCCTGAAAAGCAGAGAAATTGCTTGTGTGAAGCCCATCCTGAATTAGGTCTCACAGCATCAATTGAGAGCTCTACCCAAAAAAAGAAAAGAGCTGAGAGGGCTATTGAGAAACAGAGCCTGGGCACCAGTCCAGCAGAGCTGCTGCACATCCTGAGAGCTGCTGTGGCTTCTGTGGCACTCATCTGAGCCTCTCTGCCCCAGCCCTCAGCTGTGGAGCAGCAGGAAGGGAGATGCACAACTCCTACTGTAAGAGCAGCAAAACCCTTGGGACCCTTTAGATCTCAAAAAACCTTCAGATATCCTCATGGCCTCTCTTCTGAGCTCTTCCTAGGCACAGAAGCATTGAATGGTAGAGGTTGGAAAGGCCCTCCAGAGGTCACCCAGCCCAACCCCCTGCCAGGGCAGGGGCACCCAGGGCAGGGCACACAGAACACATCCAGGTGGGGATGGAAAGTCCCCAGAGCAGGAGACTCCACAGCCTCTCTGGGAAGCCTGCTCTGGGCTCCAGCACCCTCACACTACAGAAGTTTCTCCTCATGCTGAGCTGGAGCCTCCTGGGTCCCAGTTTGTGTCCCCTGCTCCTTGTCCTGTCTCTGGGCACCACTGAACAGAGCCTGGCCCCTGCTTCTTGCCCCTCACCCCTCTGTATCTGTAACCATTGCTCAAGTCCCCTCTCAGCCTTCTCCTCCCCAGGCTCTCCAGCCCCAGGGCTCTCAGCCTCTCCTCACACAGCTGCTCCAGGCCCTGCAGCATCCTCACAGCCTCCCCTGGGCTCTCTCCAGCAGTTCCCTGTCCCTCTGGAGCTGGGGAGCCCAGCACTGGGCACCAGACTCCATGTCCCCATCAGGGCAGAGGAGAGGCAGGGCAGAACCTCCCTGGGCCTGCTGCTGGGCACAAACTGGCAGCCAGGAATTCCACCTCAGTGAGGGAAAACTTCTTTGCTGTGTGGGTGCTGGAGCTCAGATTGGGCTAGACACAGCAGAGCAGAATTTTTCCTCCTCTCTCCCTCCCTTTCCTCCTTTATTTTATTTTCCCTC
>WBNM01011209.1:0-26012 GCA_013399055.1 Ramphastos sulfuratus | reverse complement strand
TGCTGGCTCCCGTTCAGCTGCCTGGGCACACTGCTGGCTCCCGTTCAGCTGCCTGGGCACACTGCTGGCTCCCGTGCAGCTCCTGTCTATTCCAGATCCCTTTCTGCCAGCAGCTCTCCAGCCACACTGCCCCAAGCCTGCAGCGCTGCTTGGGGTTGTTGTGACCGAAGTGCAGGCACAGATTGCTGAGACACTACTGCAACTACTGCAACCTACTGTTGCCTGCCCTGTACCTGTACTAGCTGTAACTAACAGAGCAGCATACCCCAGAGCCCTGATGGATGGCACAGCAATCACTGGGCAACCTTAGACTCACAGCTTGGTGGCAGAGCCAGGCAGGGTAGAGGCCAGTGAAGCATTTTGCTGAAGCACACTGAGCAAGCTGCCCCGCTCAGAAGAAATGAAATGTTTGTTGGCTCTCTCCCCAGAAAGCCAATCCAAGCTGTGGCCAGACAGGGGTTCTGCTTGAGAACAGCCTGAGGATGCCACTATACAAGTGATGTCCACGGGGCTGGGGGAGGGCTGCGTTTTCTCCAAGCACTCTGTTATAAAAATGCAGACTTGCAATTATGGAGAACATCAAAGGGAAGGGATTTTAAGTGAAGTTTCTAAGCTGGAGCTGAATAATGACAGGTCTGAGAGTTCATTGGCTCATAAAAAGAGATTTTCTGTGAGGGCATGGGTGGAGCTGGAGAGAAACTAATTCCTGTGCTTGCCTTCTCACTACCATCTTGCCACCATTCCCATTCCAGAAAGACTTCAATACTTGACTCCAGAGCTTGTTACACATTGGTTTTGGTGCCTGGGAAGCAAGAGAAGCATCAGATTTTTGCCTCTTACATCTGCAAGCCATGGGTACATCATCTGGCAAGCTTCTCTCAGCCAGAGAATGAGAACAAGAGACTCAGACCTGAGCCTTCGCAAAGCAAGCGCCAGGAATGTCCCAGCCTGGACTTCAGAAGCAGCCAAGCTCCACCTTGGCCATGTGGAAGGCACAGGTTGGCTCTGCCTCACAGAGCTCTGCTTGTGGAGCTGGATACCTGCTACAGCCCTTGCTGCACCATGGCTTTGCCTGTGCCTCAGGGCAGCCTCTTCAGCTGCCTCCATCAGAGAAGCTCCACTGAGCACAGCCTGGATCAAGCCTCTGGTTAGTGTGTGAGTACAGCAGTTGTCAGGCACTGGCATGTTGTGGTCCTCAAGATGCAGTGTGTTTTAATCCAGTCCCTCTCTCTTGTAGCAGCATGGAAAATGCTGTTGCCTAGCATCTCTGGTCCCTGGGCCAGGACTGTGAAGTGGGATGTCCTTCAAAGAAAAGCAAAAGCCCACAGCAAACAAGCCCACAAAGACCTGAATTAGAAGTGATAGCAGGAATATGGGGCTGGAGGTGCCATTCCTGATCCTATTGCTGTTCAAGTGACACTCTGAAAGCAAAGAGAGCAATGTAGGCTATGTTCTGCTAGAAAAGCAAAATCAAAGCTTTTACAAGGAGGGGGAAAAAAAAATCATAATTTTCACCAAATGACACTCTTACAGCAATATGAGCAAATGCTTACTGTCTGAAGACAGCTCTGGAAGTCAGTTTGGCCTTAAAGCCCATGCTCTGAGCAAGCAGGCCTGACCCCCAGCCTGCAGAAGGGGGAGAGTGAGCAACTTCTTCAGGTGCTTGTGAGCCTGAAGCCATCTGATTCCAAAGCCACACCACTTCCAGGGTTCAGGGATGGGGAATCAGTTTTGGAAGTTCAGGAAAATGGGGTGGCAGTTAAAAGCAAAGAGGAGTTGAGATGGTAAGGGCAGGATAGATGAATACAGCTCAGGTGAAAGGGCTCTGAAGGAGAGAAATGTTTTGTGCTTGGGAGCTTCGTTGAAGTCACTTTTCCCCCTCCCCCAAACACAGTATCCCTGCCCTGGATGTTCTTTTATTCTTGTTATTTGCCTCACTTCCAGCCATCCCTGGATGCCCATGGCCCTCAGTCCACAACATTTCTCAAAAGTCTAAGTTCTACTTCATCTCTGGGAACCAGTCCCCTCCTCCCCAGTCTCCCATGAAGCTTCATATACCCCACTGAACTCCACCAGATTGATGTACCCCACCTGGAGCCCCGTGTGCAGTTCTGGAGCCCCCAGCACAGGAAGGACATGGAAGTGTTGGAGTAGGTCCAGAGGAGGCCACAAAAATGCTCAGAGGGCTGCAGCAGCTCTGCTGTGAGGACAGGCTGAGAGAGTTGGGGCTCTGCAGCCTGGAGAGGAGAAGGCTTCCAGGAGACCTTGGAGTGGCCTTGCAGGATCTGAAGGGGGCTCCAGGAAGGCTGGGGAGGGACTATTGACAAGGTCTGGTAATGCCAGGACAAGGGGAATGGGTTTGAAGTGGCAGAGGGGAGATTGAAAGTGGATGTTAGGAGGAAGTTGTTTGCAGTGAGGGTGGTGAGACACTGGCACAGGTTGCACAGGGACATGAGGAACATTGGGTTGGACATGAGGAACAATTCCTTTGCTGCAAGAGTGGTCAGGGGTGGAACAGGCTGCCCAGGAAGGTGGTGCAGTCACCATCCCTGGAGGTGCTCAAGCAATCTGTGGCCATGGCACTTTGGGACATGGTTTAATGGCCATGGTGGTGTTGGGTTGCNACTCAACAGAGCTCATCTGCTCTGGGGCTGGGAGATAAAAGGGGAGGAAAAAAAAGAAATGTGGTGTGGGGTGAGAAAGGGGAGGTGGTGCTGAAAGGGATGGAGAGGAAAAGGATGGGGAGGATGCCTAGGGAGGATGCCCAAGGAGGATGGCCAGGGAAGTTGTGGCTGCTTCCTCCCTGGAGGTGTTCAAGGCCAGGTTGGACAAAGTCTTGGGTGACCTTTACTAGTGGGAGGTGTCCCTGCCTATGGCAGGGGGTTGGAACTGGATGATCTTTGAGGTCCCTTCCAACCTTACCATTCTATGATTCTATGTTTCAGAGATGTTGAGGTTTTGTTGGTAATGTATCCTGGGCTAGGGAAGTGCAAATCATGAAGAAGAGTGTAACTCCTTCCATTCCTGAGCGTAAGAGCCCAATGTGCAGTCCAAATGCAAGTGTCAAAGCTGCAAAGTGTCAAACCCCATAGCTGCAAAGTCTCAAACCCACAGCTGCAAAGTGTTGAGCATCTGCAAAACATAAGCACTGCAACTTGGCTGTGGCACTTCCTAAACCAAAAGGGCCACTTCAGCACAGCCCTGCCCATTGTTGTACAGTGACCAAGCTCACCTGCTGGGCCTCATTAGAGAAGCTTGGGGATGTTTTTTGGCAAGAAAACAGATATCTCCCCAGGGAAGCTTGTGACCTGTAGCTCATATGCTAAGCACAAAGAGAAAGTGCAGCAAACAGTAACAAGAAATATCCCAAAGCTCTCAGGTTCCTTCCCACTTTCATCTGTTGCAAGTTGAAGAAACAGGATGTATGCCCAGCTGGTCCCATGGTGGCTCTGCTCCCTGTCCCACATTCCATCAGATCAAGACCCACTTGATCCAGCAAGGTCTGAATAACACCCAAGGAAATCAGCAGACATCTTGTGACAGAGGAGAAGAGAACTCCAGGAGACTAAGGGGAAACAGAGGATTGAGGGCAGATTGAAACTGGATGTTAGGAAGAAGTTGTTCGCAGTGAGGGTGGTGAGACACTGGCACAGGTTGCCCAGGGAGGTTGTAGAGTCCCTAACTTCCAGCCAGCTGAGTCTAGTCTGGATGATTTTACAAAGTGTGGGGGGCAGGGAACTCCCAAAGCATCCCAAGGAGGAGTTCCAATGTGCCTGGCAGATCTGGATTGCTTGAGCTGGTAGGATGCTGCGAGTCCTGGTTTACCGAATGGCCTCAAGACAGAGGCATCTTGCATTGCTTTTGAAAACCATGGGTATTGCTGTGCTTAGGTATTTAAATAATCCTTGTACCCCCAAATGATGCATGGCAAGGTGAATAGTGCAGAACAACTCTCATAGCTATATCTGAGTTTATGATGGCTGAGAGTATAGAACAGGAGCATTATATGACACCTGAAGACACAGCACCATACAGACCATTTCTCCATTGTTGTCTGCTGTTATTTATGCTGAGGAGTGAAAGAACATATTAAATTTCACTTCCAATGTCTGTAAGAAACAGCAAAGAACAAGTTCCTCTCTTCCAGCAAAGGAGCTCACTGGTGTAATTTGGGGTTAAATTCTGCCTGGTGTTGAGCACTGCTGCTCGATTCATCCGGATGCTTTGCAACAACCTTCCAGTCTGCTCTGGGCATCACTCACAGGCCACAAACCCTCCACTTCCTCTGATGCAGATGAACTGGGACATGAGCTCACAAGGCCCTGGATGATGTTGTGGACCAGCCTTTAGTTGGGCTTCCTTCCACTTTTGTGAGAGATACCATCCTGCTTCTCAACGAGACTGCCAGAGGAAACTCAGAGTCACTCAGAATCACAGAATCCTAGGGGCTGGAAGGGACCTCAAAAGATCATCTAGTCCAATCCCCCTGCCAGAGCAGGATCACCTTTTTTCTTTTTTCTTTTTTCTTTTTTCACAATCTAGTTTTCATTTTTATTTATTTATTTTTTTTATCCCACTTCTCCTCCACCTTCCTCCTTTCCTCTCCATCTCCTTCCTTTTCCCGATCTTCCTCTTTTCATCTCCATCCTTTTCATAGGATCATAGAATGGTAAGGTTGGAAGGGACCTCAAAGATCATCCAGTTCCAACCCCCTGCCATAGGCAGGGACACCTCCCACTAGCACAGGTCACTCAAGGCCTTGTCCAACCTGGCCTTGAACACCTTCAGGGAGGAAGCAGCTACAAATTCTCTGNTTCCACCCCCTGACCGTTTTTGCAGCAAAAAATTGTTTCTCATGTCCAATCCAAACCTCCCCTGGCACGAGTTCAGTTAGTTTTCTCCTCATTCTATCATCTGATACAAGGGAGCAGAGACCAACTCCCACCTGGCTGCAACCTCCTTTCAAGGAGGGGTAGAGAACAATAAGGTCTCCCTTCAGCCTTCTCCACAGCCCCAGGTCTCACTAGCCCAGTTCTTCAGACCCTTCACCAGCTTCATTGCCTGGATGCACTCCAGCCCCTCAACATCCTTCTCAGCATGAGGGCCCCAAAACTGAACCCAGGATTTGAGGCATGGCCTCACCAGTGCCCAGTAGAGGGGCACCATTCCTTTCCTGCTCCTGCTGGATCCAGGCCAGGATCATGGGATGTGAGGGGTTGGAAAGGACCTCCATAGATCATTGAATCTATCATCACACACATCTTGGGGCTCTTCAGGGCCACGGACTCAACCTGCCTCCATCATTTTAGCACAGACCCTTTCCATCCCTCCCACCTCTGACATTAGCTCCTCCTCATCTCAGCCTGAGCTCTGCAGCTGCTGGGATAGAGCCCAGACTTTCACAGTGCTCTGTGGGTACTTCAGGCAGGTGAAGCTGAGCAGGAGCAAACAGCATCTCAGTCACAGCATGGATCACAGTGCAGTAGGCGAGGGGGTGTTGCCTGGTGGCATTTCCTCTCCGTGCCCTCAGGTTATTTGGCAGTAGAAAGGAGACCATAGGTGGAGATCCAACACCTCCTGGCACCTTCCAGCTTCTGGCAGAGGCTCTGGTAGCGCTGCTGCAAAGTGGCCTGGGGAAACGGGTGTGCAGCGTGGCACTGGGGCAGTCACTGCACCCACTGGTTGTTATGGAAGTGTCACTCAGGGAGGCTTTTATTGGAGTTCCCACAATTAGTGTGTCTCTGGGACTTGGCAGCCTCCATTGTGTCTGGTGGTGATGTTTCCAGTGGGTCTTTTACGTGGTCAGGATCATTCCTGTCATGGAATCATGGAACTATCACCGGGATGATAATGCTTAGGTGATTTTTTTTTTTTTTTCCTCCTAGCTTTTATGTTGGACGGAAAGCCATGTGTGTGTCATGATGCTCCCTAAGGGCTGGCGTTTCTCTCCTAGGAAGTTGCTTAGAGGCGCCTGGTGCACGTTGGTTCAGCGTTGCTCTTGTTAAAGAGAGTATAGTGGGTAAGGTGCGGCAGCTGTGCCGACAAGGACTGACTGTGCCTGTAAGGAGGGTCAGGCTGGGCAGCCCTGGCATCCAACACTGCATGGCCGCAGCTGTTGGCTCCGGCGGGCCAAGCCTCGGCCCCCAGCGCTGCCGTCTGAACCCTGAGCAGCAGCCGCCAGTCAGGAATGGGAGAAAGCAGCTATCCTCTGGCACCCCGAGTGCACGCACAGCTGCGTGACCCCACGAAGAAGCTGCGTTTTCGCCTGGGGCGGCGGCAGAACTGCAGGGCTGTGACCAAGCATCCGCACTTCGGGGCCGGGACTGGCCAGCGCGGCACGAAAGCATCCTCTCGCTGATCACAGGCTGCCCTGACCCGCGCTCCCCACATGGCTCAAGCGTCCCGCCCGTCACGGCGAGTCTGAGAATGAGCAGCTCGCCCGCAGCCGCCCGCCGCGGAGCCACTGGGAGAAAACCGCCCCGAAAGCCGCATTCAGATCCTCGACACCGCCCCGGCCCGGCCCTCCCGCTTGTAGCCCCCGCCCGCCCTCAGCATTGGGCGGTGCTGAGGGCGGGGCGGAGCCGTCGCAGGCCTCCTATGGCGGTGGCCGAGAATTGAGACGGACGTGCGGAACGCGCAATGACCGCGGGACCGGGAAATGCAGAGTCGGCAGCGGGGCCCAGCCAATGAGGGGCACGGGGGCGGGACGCGGGCAGGGCGGTGCGCTGCGTCCCGCCCCCACCGTGGTGCGCGCGGCCGAGGCGGAGAAGTGGGAGCGGGCGCCAGCGCCGCCTGCTCGGGCTGAGCGGCCGCGGGGCCGGGCACAGAGGGCAGCCACCAGCACGCCGGACGGACGCAGGACAGGGCAGGGACGGGCAGGCGCCACCGCAGCAGCAGCCGCCGCCATGGATCACTACGACCCGCAGCAGACTAACGACTACATGCAGCCGGAGGAGGACTGGGACCGGGACCTGCTCCTCGACCCGGCCTGGGAGAAGCAGCAGAGAAAGGCGAGTGCTCTCCGCTCACCTTCCCTCGCACACGGCGGGTCTCGGGACGCGGCTCCGTGGCCGCTCACTGCGCGCCCGTTCGGGGGCTGGCGCTGCGCAGCGTGGCGAGATGAGAGCCGGGCCGGCGGGGGCCGTGGGGGCGGGTGGAGCGGGCAGGTGATGGCGGGGCGGGCAGGGAGGTGCCGCGGCGGATCCCTCCCGCAGCAACAGATGTCCCCCCGCTGCCAGCGGCGAGCGGCCCGCAGGTGCGCCCAGGAGGAGCGGAGACCCTAGGGGTAGGTGGCGGCGCCCCCCCACCCGCGCCCGCCACCCCGCTGCCTGCGCCCTGGCCCCGCCGGCCCGGCAGCGGGACGGTCACTGGCTCTTCGTTTGAATGGTGTGGTTTAGGGCAGGGCTTGCGCCGAGCTCATGTCCAAAAATGGTAACATTCAGCCCTTTTTTTTTTAAACCGAAAGGGTGGCGGCGGGGAGGGAGGGGAGCTCAGGAGGAGCTCCAGCCTCGTTGCTCTCTGCTTATGTGGGGTTTTTTCCCCCCCTCCTCCTTTCAACCAAAAGCATCCTGTATTAGATCACTCAGGAATCCTAATCCCCGAAACGTTTCCGTCTTAGTCACTTCATCAGGCAACAATACAGAAGCATGTGAAGCACTGCCCATGCTAGCCGGGCAGGGACCTCGGGTTGCAGCCGCCTGCCGCCTTTCTTCTCGGCCAGTCACTTGTCTGCTCCCTGCTCACCTTTTGGATCGCGTCTCGCCTGGCTGAGCTACAAGGAGGCAGGAGAACCCCCAAACCTCCTGTGCTAGAGGGGAGGATATATTAATAGATAATATGTAGCTCGAGGTGTGGGACTTCCTGTAAGGAACTGGGAGCAATTGGAAAGGAGGGTACACAGGAGAGAAAGGGGGATGCAGGTGGGCTTAAAGGGAAAGAAGAGTTCTTCTTGCCCTTCAAGCCCATCTCCATCCCCCTTTCTCTGCTTCCATGTGAAGGTTTTCACGTTCTGCTGCTCGGAGCTGGCTGAAATGGTGCCAGTGAGAAGTCGTTCCCTTGGAGTCTGATGAGTTAACCGAAGGTGATAGCTACAGAGCTGTTGTCAGTGGTTTCCTCTCTTGGAAGGACTTGTGTGGTGAGAGCAGGCAACATGAGAACTAAAATACACAAACAAGGGCATTTAAGGTAGAAAGAGTTGCTGCCTTGTGAGCTTAGATTTCAGCAGATGAAAAAGCACGGGCTGTAGTCGCGGTCTGGGGTGCGAGTGCTGGATTGCACGTTGGAAGACCAGGCTCTACTCCTGTGAGGAGGGAAGTCTCTTCCTTTTCGAAAGGTCTGTCTGGCAGTGATCCCTACCTCCAGTTCTACGCCTCTATCTGGCCGATGCATCTTAGAAACAGCCAGCGGGGTCGGAGCGAGCTAGGCAGCATTGCTCACAGGCTGAGAGGAAATGATTGTCGTGCCAGGAGGAGGCTTTTTGCCTTTCATGGTGCGAGGTGAAGTAAAATATCTTGCGTGTAACGAAACGCTGCCTGGGTTCAGAACGGGAGCTGAACACTGATAGTAGAGAGGAGCCTCCAACGGCAGGTTCTGGTAGGCGCCGTAACACGAAGGCCATGCTCTGTTAGCGTTACCACCTTCCAGGAGGCTTCAAGTTCTCGTGGTCCTATCACAAGAGGGGGACAGAGAGCTGCTCTCTTAATTCGGGTTACTTGTGCAGAGGGGAGAAGCCCAGGAGGAGTTCTGGAGGATTAACGCACCTTCTTCAAAATAATCCCAGCCAATTTATTTTGATGGGCAACCTCTACCAGTTGAACTAGATGTGCTGGGTGTCGCAGGCTGAAGGGGAGGGCTCTATGTAGTCCTCCTCCGATGGTAAGGTCACTCGACTGTGTTTCTTCCTGCCAGTGGACAGCTGAAGCCGTTCCCCTCAGCAACGTGTGCGAGCTCATAGTTTTACTGTGACCTGCTCTTACGGTGTCTGTAGGTAGGGTGATCTGGTCTGGAAGTGGTGGCTCCCCCGAGCTGCAGCCCACCAGGTTAATGCCCCTTCAGAGGGACAGAACTCTGTCCCTTGGCTGTTCAGATCTTGTTCCTGTCCCTGTGGTCTGAGTGTGACCAAAAGCACTGTTAGGGTCTTGGGGCTTGCTTCCTTCAGAGGCGTTGTGATAATGTTATCCACCAAGCATAAGTTTATCATGTGTGTTGTAGTAAAGTGGTCACTCCTTACCTGTGAAGTGAAATGAAGTAATTAAAGTTCATTACTGTACATGTTAGTTAATAGCTTACTGAGGTGAACAGGAGAGATTCATGCCTCCCAGATACTCCTGTAGGCTCTCTTCAGGCTCAGGCTTGCCTGCATGACTCATGTTTCAGGTTTTTCTTCACCTAAGCTGGAGAATCTTACCTGGTTCCAGTACTAAACCGATTTAAGTACTACCAAATTGTTGTCAATTTTAGACAAATCAGTGGGACAGACTTGAAACTTTCATACTTGTGCCCTCTCTGGGAGAGGAGACAGCATGTCTAAAGTGCTGGCAGGGCCAGTAATCTGGTCAGCAAATGCTCTTGTGAGAAGTGGCTGTGTCTTGATGGCTGTTTCCAAACCCAGTGTGATGGTTTGGGAGTTACCCACCCCTCCATGAATTCACCAGACTAGACTCAGCCAGCTGGAAGTTAGGGAATGAAGCTTTATATTCACAGCTTAGCACAATAGACAAGCAGATATTTACAATATATGACAAATATTTACAGTTATGTGCAAGTAAATAATACAGAAACACAATACCCCTCCCAGGAAGTCAGAGTGCCCAGGAGGGGCTTCCAACCAGCTTTCCACCTTCTTTCCACCACCCCCCCCCCACCTGCCTTGTCCCCGAATCTGCCTTACGTGCAAGGTGATTTGGAAGAATTGGCAGGGGGGGTTAGAAGGGAAATTATTAGTTGGGTTACACAGATCCAAGCAGAAGCCAGGGAGAGACACTGACTCCAACTGCCTTATCTGTGTTTGTATCCATAGCGAACCTATGAGTGAATTGGACATCACCATTTTTTTTTCTCTTCACAGCCTATAATCTAATTTTTCTCATTAAAATATCCCAATTAGCCTCAAACCAGCACACCCAGTAGGGCCCTGCAGGCATAGCTGTGACTCAATGCTGTCCTGTGTATCTTTGTGCAGCTGGAACTAGTTGGTATTTGGGAAGCAGACAATCCAGAGGTGTTGCTCAAAGGTGGATTGAATCCAGCTTCCTTTCTCGTGGCTGCATGTGTTCAGCAGAGCTCATGGCAGGCATCAGAAGTGAGGAGATCTGCTGGATTTTAGTAAGGACCTCAGCAGGCACGACAGAAGGGTGCTGAGCTTTTGGGACATGGTTTGCAGGCTTCCTAACCATGCCGAGGCAGATAGGACAGCCTTCAGATGGGTAAATAGGTGAGCTGCAGAGTGAATATCATATGTGGAGGGTGAAGCATGGCCTCTTGAACTGGTCTTGCCCCTCTTCCCACCTGCCCCTTCCTGAAGTTACTGTTTTGCAGCGTAGGACACAGTGGCAATTCCTGGGTGGAAAGCAGCTTTCCACGTGAAGCCTGCTCTTCGTGCCTGTCAGAAGGGACTCTCCAAGGTTTTAAAGAGCTCATTGCTCCGTTGCTATTCATAAGCAGCAAAAAAAATACAATGTGCAGAACAAATTAATCCCCTTCTCACTCGATGTAAGTCTCTCCACAGCCTTTTGTGCGGGAGCTGGGAGTCTCTTCTGGGGATTAAAATACTTTCCCCTTTGCACTGCTGAACTCATCTCATTAGTTTCTTCTAATAGCTCAGATTTGCAGTGCTGCTGAAGCAGTGATAGCACAGACTTGGGGAGCACCTTTTCTAACCTAAGGAAGTACTCATTAAGTACTTCATGAACTTATAGAAGTTCCTTGTTAGAAATGCCAGTCCCCCAGAACTCCTCTTGCCATTCTGTGCCATGCACTGTGTATAAAGGTACACACAAACACAGGGAAATCTCATATCCTAAAGTGCCATGGATCTACTGTGAGTGTCTGCACCCAACAGATCTTACTGCTTGTCATGATTTGAATTTTGCTGTGCTAGTTGCCTCTCTGTTTGAGGTGGGGTTGTTGATGTGGAGCCCACCTCCCTGGTGGAAATGCCTGACCCCCAAACCTGCCCGTCGGGCGGCATGACTGTGACTAATGTGCCTCTGACAAAATGTAAAAGTCACAGCCATAGCTTCCTTTTCTCTTGGACTGAGTGTCCTCTCATACAGACAGGGTCTGCTTTGAGAAGGGTGCCTGGGTTTCCAAAAAACTGCAGTTGTGGCAGCTGCTGTGGACCCGTGCAGATGCGATGTGACACCTAGCCTGTAGGTTGCTAACGATTCTCTCAGTACCACTGTAAATTCAGATGGGAGCTAAATAAATGTGTCCTTGATCAATGTACAGCTCCCACTGCGAGTGACACTGTAGTACTCGATGGGCCATAGCCAGGGATGGTCCCTGTGTGGTCTCCACAGTGTGGGTGTGCTACAGGAGAGCTGGTCCTAATTCATCTGAAGATCCTCCGTGTCTTGTTTTGCACTGACCAGTACCGATACAGAAACAGAAGGGTTTGTGCTTGCTCAGCTGCTCCTTTAGAGGCAGGCAGGCAGTGTAAGTCACCACAGATCTCCTATCTTTCAGATCAAGCTTTTGTTGTTTAACATAGGTAGCATGTTGCCAGATACTTGCTCTTCAAAACATTAAGCTTGAGAATTGCTGTAATGGGCTCTGGAAGTATCTGGCTTTGTAGATCAGTTATTTGTCCTTGGGTTAGGAGCTGCCTCACACTTTCTGCGATCAGGTTTTGTCAGGCTGTATGCTTGTTGGTTCTTCTTTTCTTTTTTTACAAGGACTTTATTACTCATTGTAACCTCTTGGTGCATGATGAATGAGGCATCTGCACTTTGCAGTGACTTACCCTCCTAGTCAGCCTTCTTATTTGCCCCTCTTAAGTAGAACAAAGCCTGCAGAGGTTGAAAGGGAGATTGCATGTTATTTGGGAGGTTCTGTATTGTATCCCAAGTATTAACTGATGAGAACACACTACTCAAAAAGCTTTATTGAACTGTTTCTTCTCCTAATCCTCTAGGGAAGGGTGAAACACCTCAAAGGAATCCAGGTACCACCCCAGTGATTGTAAAGTGTGTCTGCCTTGGGAATTTCTTGCTGACTGCTTCAGGCAACCAGGTTAAATTCCTGTGCATATGATGTGGTAATGATGTTTTTACCACGCACAAGTGCAAAGGCTAGAAGTGATAACACTGTTTTTAATCCCTAACACAGTGCTGGGTCCTATAGCTTGGAGCATCTGGTAGGCCATAGAGGACATCTTTAAGTAGAAGCCATTTGAAAACCTCAGTTTTCTTGGTGAAAAATTGTCCCCTTAGAAGGAAGCTTTTGTATGAGGTGATGTTCTCAGGCTATCAAATTCGAGGGTAACTGTATGGTAGCTGTGAGAATGTGGGCCATTAAACCTGCTCAGTAAAGTGGTCTTGAACTCTGAGATCACAGTTCTAGAAGCCATGTGTGTTCCAGTGGAGAGCCAGGGAAGAGTAGCTGTCCTTCCCAGCACTGAGTGCTCCCTAGCTGCTCCTGCTGTGAGCACCTTGCTTGTCTCGTGTGGCGTGTGAGAGGTGCAGTTCTGCAGGCTTATGTCTCATGCATTTTTAATCACAGGAGGAACCAGGATTCAGCTGGCCTCCCCACTCAGGTTGTGAGCCTGTGAGCTTTCCTGTGCTGTCTCACTGGGATCCACTTAAGAACTTGGCCTGGACTGAAAGTTGGCACACACAGCAGCAACAGAGATGGTGAAAATTGCACGACTGTGCTGGGGAAAGGCTGAGAGCTTTTTCCAGCTGCCTGTGGATTATCACTGTTGTGCTTGACCTGTAGGCTGTTCTCCAAAGTGCATTTATGGTAGCAGAGGATGGCTCTGCTCTCTCTGAGAATGAGGTGCAGAAAGCAGTCACTGTAGGAAAGAGACTGGAGAGCTGTATGGAGAAATGTTGGGAAGCTGTTAAAATACAACGCAGGCAGTGGATCTGTCTGGCTTTCGTGTGTTGCATCTGCCCCAGGGGCTTGCTGGATGTATTGCTGTGATTTATAGACTGTATTTTATTTACACACTCTAAGCAATGGTGTTTGGGGAGAATGGGGGACAGAGAGCAGCAGAGTTTACTGTCTTATATGAGAGCATAAAACTGATTTCTGGCCACATGTGACTATTGGAGATAGGATGGTTGCTGTAAGGAACATGCTTAGCATGACTTTACGAATCTTATACAGTCATGTAAACCCCTTTCATCCCCTCAAAGCTCTAGGTGCAGTCTGTGTGCAGGGGAAAGAATGTGTGAAGCATGTTTGGCAACTGCTGGGTTAGAATAATATGGCCTTAGCAAGAAAGGCAGAGAGGCATCTTTTCTCCACAGAGGCACAGAATTTACTCACTCTGGTGTTTTGGGGATGAAGCATGTTACAGAGGTCTGTTGGTGTAGCATGGTGAGATAGGCTTGTCAGCAGCANCTGAGGAGAGCAGAGTAAAGGGGCAGAATCCTCTCCCTTGCCCTGCTGGCCACTGTCTGATGCCAGTCGTGCCAGAAGTCTGTTTTATTGATGTGTGTGGAGCCACCCACCTACCTTTTGATTTTTGACCCCAGCACGTGAGACTGATGTACAGGTTCTCAGTGGAGTTACCTAGATCCCAGAAACAGAGCTAGAGACTTCTTGAGCCAACCCAGAAGATGCTTAAGTGAGCAAAACCCTTTGCAATTAATAAGATTTGACCAAAGAAGTTTGCTTCCTGTCACCCTCCTGCTATTGCCTTCCCTCTTCTTGTTCTCTGCTCCCTGAGAGCAGAACTTGGTCACAGGACGTTTGTGGCGTGGGCTGGCGCCAGTTGAACCTCTTGGCTCCCTATTAGGCAGTGAAGCAGAACGTTGGGTTTTTTCCACATGTTGGTTTCCTGTCGTTGTGTCTTTCCTGCTCGCTTGGCAGTGCATCTGCTCTTTTGGGAAGGGCTAGGTCAGGCCTTTGCAGGCCAGCTCTTACACCACTGCTGCAGCTAGCTGACCTCAGGCTTTTACCTGAGCCTGTCTGCTCTTTTCCTTCTTCCAGATCTGTTGCTGCTTTGAAGCACTGCAACATGAACAAGTCTCTGTAGAGACCTCCTGCACCCGCAGTGCACAGCTCCCACCGGCGGGGCTGGGTTAAGCGTTCAGGCAGAGGGGATCTTGGTTTCTCCTACAGCTGAATCTTGCATTTGTCATCCTTGTGGTGTGGGAAACGACAGTGAAAATGATCTTGCTGTTGTACTGGAGCCAAGATGGGGAGTGCCAGCAGTTTAAAAGGCTGTGTCTTGGCTATTAACACTCACTACACAGTGGGTGCCACTGAAGTAAGCCTCCATATATCACCTGTCTGCTGCTCAGACTGGAGTGCTTTCAAGTAGGTCTCTGGATACCAGCAATCCAGGGCAATCTTACAGAGACACACCAGCAGGGATAGTTGATAGGCAAGGTGAGGCTGCAGGGCAGACTTCATAGCAGCAACTTGTTCCATATCCTCTTAGATGGCTTAGGAGGTCAGTGGGAAGACAGGAGCGATTTGATGCATCAGCTGCCTGCTTTGGCAGTCTGCTTGGCCTCTCAGGGACTGTGTGGTACTGTGGTGTAGGGCCTGCCCCTCAGGATAGCACAGCTGGGCTCTGCTTGTGGGTTCTGTGCATGGCCCTCAGTTTCAGAGGGACCCTTGTGACATCCAGCACAACGTGGATGGAGAGCCTGCTTTGCTCCTTCCATGAGCAGAGTGCTGAGTGGCCAGAGGAGTTTCACACAGGATATTCATATTTTGTCTTACAACACTGAGGACAGCTCTGCCACCCTACAGAGGTGGTTAATCAAGGCCAGCTCACAGCAGAGGAAAGTTTACTGCTTTCCATGGCCTTTGGATCAGGCAGCCAGGGCACTTCCTACTTCTCCCTGCAGTGTACTCGATGCTAATCGGTTGAACTTCGTTGCTGCTGTAAATGGAAGTTGTGCTGTTACATCTTTGCTCCCTGATCTAGCCTGTAAAGGTCTCAGAGAGATGAGGGAGAGTGAGAGAACCATGTATGGTGTCTGCATCCCAACTGAGTGCTTTTCTTCATCATGGAAAGTGTTGTGTACATCCCAGAGCCCCGTTTCCTGGCCAGGTTCCTTGGCTCTGTAGCAGATGAGTTTCTCTTGCTACCCGATGTGCTTACCTGTGATTCTCCTCAGCTTATTTAAATTTACCCTTCAGTAGATGAGTTCTGCTACTTGTATGTATTATCTCCAAGAAAACAGTAACATTTGGCTCCACAGGTGGGGGAGGAAGGGCAAGTTAATGAATTTCTTAACTGCTAAACAGTGCCAAAGAATGGACACTTTGTTTAAAGCTGTTTAGACCATGCCTATGCCAGGGCTTATCACAACGGAAAAGACTTCATTCCCTAAGGAAAACTTTGATTGAAACCAAAAGCATTCCCAGCTTCTTAAGCGTTTTTATGCTTCCAGGTGAGCTTTCTACATATTTTGTCTGGTTTGGGAGATGTGGAGCTCTTCCACTGCTGAGGGAAGAGAGCAGCAGCTCAGATGCAAGGTGGTGGCAAGAGGAGTGAGGGGGAACCTTTGTTCGAGCCACTGTAGCTCTGCTTATGATGTTGCTGTACATGAGACACCTCCAGAGAAAGTGTTGGTCTCAGCCACACCTGTCCCCACACAGAATCAGACCTTGCACTTTGTTAGTGCTTGCTCATCAAGAACTCGTTGGCAGTGGCAGTTGAAGGCAGCTGTGCTGGGCAGAGAAGGCTGGGTGGGGACAGAGGGGGAGCACATTCATGAATGTGAACCAGTCTGTTTCCAAATGGCTAACACGTGGAAACTTGCTGCCTCCGAAGGGCTTTGTTGGGCTGTTGGGGTTCTCTGGCCAGGGATGAGACTACTTCCAGCTGTGATGAGCCAAGCGTGAACTCACTCTGGGCAAGGTGCCCTGCTGCACTGTTTTTGTCCTGCCAGAAATCCTCACCCCACAGCCAGCCATATCCAGCTCAGTTTCTGCCAGTCCTCAGCTGAAGATCTCCAAAGGGAAGGGAGAACAAGACTGCCAAGCAGACCAAGATACTGCAAAGGAGAGGGTGAAGGGACTCACTGAAAAGCTTGTGCAGGGCTTATGGTGTTGGAGTGTCATCACTGAAGAGTGGCTGTTGTGGGATGTAAGGACCTACTTTACCTTGGGTGGAAGGCAAAAGCGGATGACAGGGATGCAAAGGGTTGGCTCTCCTTGATTGTGCAGAGCTATCAAACACAGAGGGACATAGCACTGGCAGTACCATCATGGTAGTCATCTGAGAATGACTGTGCTTCCATACAGTGTGTTTCCAGCCCACTGGGGATTTCTTCTGTAAAATAGGAAGCTTCCTCTTTTGTGGAAGGTGCTGCAGGGCAGAAGTTGTCCCTCAAGGGGAAGCTGTGCATCTGGAACCTCTTGCCCTCCACAGAAAAGACAGGCCACAAAAAGCTTTGTGGGGCTTCATTCAGGGAGTTGTTGGTCCAGCTGGTTTCCCACAGAGACGCTGTGGAAGAACGGGGAGATGGCAGTCAGGTGTGCAGGGACTCTCCCTGCGTGTCCTTTGTGCTGGTTTTGTAGCAACTGGAGGAACTAGAGGATTAAGGCCTGATACTGTATTCCTTCCAGTGCTGGCAACAATTGCTAGTGAAAGGAAATTTCTAGCTGCCGTTTCTGGTGAGTGCTTTTGGCTCCTGGTGCTGTGGGTGTTTGCATTTGGCTGTTTGGCTGCAGCTAGCAGTTCTCTGTTAAAGAGTTTCTGCAATGCCTGTAGGCACAGCTCCTTGCATGCTGAAACAAAGCATCCCAAGCATGACACTGTGGGTCGGGAACTCGGCGTGCAGGCACCTGCCTGCATCGTACCTTCTGGGTCCGGTCCTGCAGAGGTGCTGGAGCTGACAGAGCCAGTTTGTGAACAGGAGACCTTTTGTTCCAGCCAGCACACCTCCTCCAACACCGGCGATTTTCATGTGCCAGCATATCATTTAGTGACACGTTGCTCCTTGCTGTTGCAATGGGTCTGACGCAGCCAGCTACCGACAGCCTCCTGTGGGGTGGACCTCTGAAAGCTGTTTCCATCCTGGACCCAAAGCAGTGGTTCCCTCCCCCTTCACTAACGGCTTGTTTCTTTAAAGCTGTTAACTGGCCATAATCCAATCATTACTCCTGTAATTAGTGAACTGCTTACAGTAACTAAAACACTTGCACGGTAATATCCTCTGTGTTTGCAGAGCTTGGAACAACCTTTGCCTGCGGTCCTGTGAGAGGTCTGCTGATGGCCCAGGGTCGGGTGCAGGGGGCACAGGGCATGCTGCCTCTCCTGCCAAGCCCTGGCTGGTGCCACTTGGGCTTTCCACAGCGGGGAGAAGTTCAGGAGCCCCGGGGAGGTGAGCTAGAAAATCCCTGCACCAAGCTCAGTATCTGCTCTTGGTGTCAGATTGCTCCCTCCTTCCTCTACACAGTGCCTGTGCTCTTCCCTCACCCAACAAATTAGTAACTTTGTAGGCAAGGCCAAGACACTTAATCTGCAGAACATTTCCAAGCAGACAAATCCCTCTTCAGCCATTTCTCCTTTGGGGAATAATGACTTAGCTTTCCTGAAGGCTTCTCCAGCCTTTCTCTTCCTGCCCTCTCTGGAGGGTGGTACCAGCATACTCATGTCCAGCCTTGGTTCTGCTTCCTTATTTCTTACCTCCCGAGATGAAGTTTGTTGTGACTCAGGCTCTTCTCCTCCTCAAGAGGGGACCACCATGGTGAGGACCAAACGTGGGGTTTTAAAGTGGGTTGTGCTGCTAGGTGAGAAAGGTCAGGGTTGCAGGAGTAGAGCAACTACAGCGAGCAAAGACCCTGCAGTGCTAAAACAGCCATCAGCTGGGAGGCAGACTCTGCTCAGCAGCTGAGCAGGGAGTTAATTTGCAGCCTTTGGCCTGTGATAGGGTTGGAAAAATGAGAAGTCTTTTTGGCCTAAGGATGAGGTTTTAAAGCAACAAAATCAAACCCAACCAAGCACCAAGAGAACACCCAACAAAACCAGAAACTACGCAAATTCCTACCCAAAGCCCACTTCCATCACAGAGTTTTCATTTTGCTCTTGAGCAATGATCATGCAGCTTTTCCAGACTTCATGGCTATGTGGTGCTGGGTACCGTAGGCACAAGAAGATGTACAGTATTCATCATGGCATCTGATGGGTGAAATGAGTAGAGAACCAACCTTTGGTGAGAATGAGGTTGTTCCATGTCCTCTGGATTTAGCTTAGGAGGGGAGAAATGTGCTCACCTCTGTGGAGTTTATGCCTGCTGTCAACCTTCTGCTGTATCCTTCCCTTCCCACCCCGAAGTCTGCTGCTGTCACTGAATTGTGTGCAAGATTGAACATTTACTTCTGTCATGTAAGCCAGAGTGGTCAGTAGGGTGAGCAGCAAATCCTAGAATGCCAGTGGCTGGCAGTCAATGTGGTGGGCCCAAGATTTATGCTTGTTGGCCTGAGCCTCTTGCCTCTACCCTGCCTTTGCAACTATCTGCATCTTCCTGTGGTCTTGCTGTGCTCATGGCCTGCAGGGGAATTGGGGAAGGGGAGAATGTTTCTGCTTTGTGTTCATACACCACTCTGCACCACAGAGCTCCACTTTGTGAGCCTCATTTCCAGATGCTGCAAGGCTATGGGTAAGCACTGAAGTGATAGAGGCTTTTTTCTGATTTTTTTTTTTTTTTTTTTAAATTTGGTTATCTTAAAACCACTTTTGCTAATTACAGTGCATAAATTGCTTCCCTGTTTGTGGTACTTGCTTACAATCCACTTGACTGGAAGAAATTCTTGCAAATTCCACATTGTTCTGCACTAGCACCATGCCTTTGACTTTGGTTGTAGATGGTGTTGCAGCCTTTCTCAGTACACCCTGCTTGAGTGCTTCCCAGTCTCTTCAGGATGAGGCCTAGTGATAGACTACTTTAGACTGGTGCTCTTGTTTCTAGCTTCAGATATTTGCTTTCAGTGTATCATGACAAAATTACCAGTATAGGTGTCCTTTTCTCCACACTCTTCCAACTCTCCTAGCATACCTTGACAAAATGATGTTCTGGAAAGATTTCAAAATTGTTTTATTAGCTTTTGTTCACCTCTTTTCATGTAAAGAGTGTTTTGGTGGTCTCACTTTTTCCTTCAGTGCTTAATTGGAAGTCTTCCACTTCACATAGGCTCCAGTGGCCCCTGAGCCAAGCCTTGTTCTGCCTCTGAGCAGGGCAGCAGCAGGCATCATGAGGTTGGAGAGTGTTTGCAGTGGGCACAGTCAGGCTGTGGGAATCAAAGGAGTGGATTTCATCTGCACAGGCCATCCAGAGGAACAGCTGTCCAGATGGCTCTCAGCAGTGCTGGGGCTCAGTATGCGTAAGAGGGGTCACAGAATCACAGAATTAATCAAGTTGGAAAAGGCCTCTGAGATCACTGAATCCAACCTAGCACCAAACCCTTCTAATTGACTAACCCATGGCACTGTCTCATCCAGTCTCCTCTTAAACACCTCCAGGGATGGACACTCCCCAGGCAGCCCATTCCAATGCCAATCACTCTTTCCATGAAGCACTTCTTCCTAAAGTCCAGCCTGAACCTGCCCTGGCACAGCTTGAGGCTGTGTCCTCTTGTTCTAGGGTGCCTGGCAGCAGAGCCCAACCCCAGCTGGCTACAACCTCCCTTCAGGTAGCTGCAGAGAGCAATGAGGTCTGCCCTGAGCCTCCTCTTGT
This sequence comes from Ramphastos sulfuratus, assembly GCA_013399055.1. Taxonomy (NCBI): domain Eukaryota; kingdom Metazoa; phylum Chordata; class Aves; order Piciformes; family Ramphastidae; genus Ramphastos; species Ramphastos sulfuratus. Next base: position 6,147 of record WBNM01011209.1, on the reverse strand, counting down.
GCAGGCTGCACACCCCCAGCTCCCTCAGCCTCTCCTCACAGGGCTGTGCTCCAGGCCCCTCCCCAGCCTTGCTGCCCTTCTCTGGACACCTTCCAGCACCTCAACATCTCTCTTGACTTGAGGGGCCCAGAACTGGACACAGCACTCAAGGTGTCCTTTGGATAAGTATGGCTCTGGGTGTGAGTACTCTTCTGATGCTATAGCAAAGAGTAAGGCATTGGCAATACTCAGTTGGGTTTCTGTTCCCCTCTGCCCTTCCTGTGTGGTGGATTGCCAAGTCACATTCTCCTGTGACTTCTTCTCATGTTCACCCTTTGCAAAGTTTTGTGAGGATGCTTCTTTGTCACTGAGTTGCAGTGCAGCAGAGAAAGCCTTTCCCCTGTTGTGAGAAGAGAACAGCAATATTAGTTAGATGTGCCTGTTTCTATCAAACTGAGGCCTTATTTCCTGGCCACTTGTTGGTTGCTTTGCCTTCTGAAGAAGATGTGAGTGGGCACAATCCTTTACACATGTTGTGGGTAACATACTCCAGAACTCTTCATGTCATTTCTGTAGTAGTTATCAACTTCTTGGCTGGTGAACCTTGCTACTTCTGCAGCCTCACAGAAAGAATGAATAAATGCATTGTGCAATTGCAGTCTGTAAAGTGAATTCTAGCCATTTGCCAGAGGGTGACATAAGGTATATTCCACTTGACAGTCCCCCTATGATTCCTGAGACCTGCCAAAATCTGTTGGGTTTGCACCTAATTAATTTAACTTCTGCATGTGTGAGTGCTGAGTGTTCTTTCTCTCTTCATCCAGTGACTTGGGGCAGGACTTACTCCACAGCAAGTTTCACAGCCTTCAGTCCAGTCTGACTGTGATTCTGTCGCTTGTTCTCACTTGGATGCACCCATGGTCAGTNGCACTCACACTGCAGCCTCATCTTGAGCTTTTCATCACCCCAGACCCCCAGGGCCTGTTCCTCAGGGCTGCTCTCAGCCATTCCCCACCTAACTTGTATGCTGTGGGAAAAGTTTCAGCCAGATAAGGGAGCTGATGGTGCTGTGCCTGAAGTAAAGGGAAGGAGGTGGTGGCAGGGCGGAGGGAGTGAAGGGTTAGTGCAAAGTGAGGCCACCTGCTTTAATGGCAGCTTGACAATAAAGTGGTCAACACCAGCCATGAAACCAGTCCCTTAGCAATATGGTATTTGGAGCTGCAGCAAATGCAAAGGGGTCGTGGCTGTGGCAGCCAAAGGAGGTTGAGATTTGTGCTGCATTTGGGACTTCTGAATGCCTTTTACTTGATTGGAAAGCACAGTTAATGCCTTCTCACTTCTGAGTCCTGCCCAAATTCCTCGAATACTTGCAGGTTGGACCAGGTGATGGTTCTAGTTTGCATATGAAAAGAATTAACTGCCTGCCAACTCTCCAGAGGTAGGAATTTAGCTTAAAACCCCCTCTAGCCATCAAAGTGAGATATCTGAGGTTACCAGGGAAGGGTTTTGGAGTGGGGGAATGGAAATCTGTCTAGCAGTGATCTGTTGAAAGCAGTGATACTGTGCTTGTGGCTTGCTAGAGTAAGGGGGCTGCATTGGCAATAGCTGTCCCCAGCTGCTTCATCCATCCCTTGCAAGGCACAGCCTCTGCATTGCTCCAGCATTACTTCTTGTGGACATGAACAGAGAGGCAGATTAGAAAGCTTAATCCATGTTAATTTACCAAAACTCTAAGAGGGAGGAAAGTTAAACCTAGATAGCTTCTCACAGTGAGGGAGAAGCAAGAAAATGAGAAAGAGATGGAGAGAGTCTAATAAAAACCCCCTAATACAGTTGGTGTTTTTGTGGGTTTTTTTGTGTGGGGTTTGGTTTTGTTTTGTTTTTTGTTTGTTTGGGTTTTCTTTTTCACTATGGAAATAAATATTGGTGAATCTGTTTTCTGCACATCACATTGCCTGGTTCCCCAAGTGCTGGCCCTGGAGTGGGATTTGACATCTGTCTCATTTTCAAGTCCAAAACAGTCTCCCACTTTCTGGAAGCAAGTGCTTAGTAGCTGGTCAAAACTGCTGTGCAGCAGCTGCTGGGCTGGAAAAGAAGCTGCTTCTGTTGTCTATTCAGGAGCTTAAGCTGCCACCTCTTAGGCCCTGCAGAGACTGTCAGAGCAGTTCATGTGAATCCAGTTGCTGGAGCTTTGAGGAAATAAAGCTGCTCAGCAAGTGCAGTCTTCAGCCCTCTAAGTCTGAAAGCTGAAAACCTGCGGACTTTGCTCTACTGCTTTGCAGAATACCAGACCTCTTCCATGGACAGGTACCAGTGGTCTGATCCCTGCCTTTAAAGAACAGCATGGTCACTGCAGGGAGCTTGGGCTGTGCTGTGGGTTGGTTCCTTGTGCCTGGAAACTGGTGCTTCCTTGCTAGGATAATGCAACAGGACTGAGAGGGACTCCTCTATTAGCAGGAAGATGCTGTGCTGCCTTGGCTCCACTGCTGGGTGCCTAATTATTCACTCCTTAGCAGATGCATGGTGCTCTGATCTGATTTTGCTGCCTGGTTGATTGCTGTTCATATGGACTCGTCTTGATCTGCCAACTGTTGTTTTAAATGTAGCTCAAACTCTGCAGGCTCTGTTCTGGGTCTTCCTGGGTAGAACTCAGGCTGCAGCAGTCCTAAATACAGAGGAAACCATACAGAGATCTGGAGACAGGCTCTGGATTATCAAGAATGGATTCCTAAGCATCAGGAAGCTGGGAGAGGAAAAAAGGTTAGAGAGTAGGCAGTTAAGCAATGCAAGAGCCTTAGCTCCTTTTTTGGCAGCTGCAAAGGGAAAAAATAAATTCTAGTCCAGTTAAGAGCACCTTACCTGCGTGCAGAACTGTGCTGGCTGGCTCCTGGCATGGCAGACAGTCTGATGTGGAAATGACTAACTTCCTCTGGCAGTTGCCAGGGCAGTGCATAGGATGTAGGAGGTAGGATGTGAGAAGGTCCTGGGCCAAAAGTGTAGCTGGGCTTGTTAAGTACCAACTTGAGTTTAATGCTGAGAAAAGACCACTTGGAGTTTGGTTGTCTGATCTGGGCAGGAAGAAAATGATTCCCTTGCAAGCACAATGCTCTGTGGCCGTCTGATTGTGTAAGAGGAAGGAAGAGTCCTGCAAAGGTTAGGTTCTATGTGCCTTTATGATAGCCTATGTGATTCCATGGGAAGGAAGAGGATCTGAGGGGAGAGAGGGGCTGAAAGCTGTTACTTAGCTGGCTTCCAGCCCGATGGTTCTGGTCACTTCCCCTGCCCAAGCTGCGGCGGGTGCAGGGTGGTGAGCAGCATGTGTGGGAGCTCCGCCTGCGATGCAGGGCACTGGATGCTTGTGCAGCAGCTGCCGTGCCCCTGGGTGATGGCCAGTGCCTACTGTAGTGGGTAACAATGTCTGAGTGCTTGCTGAGGAAAGGGCTGGGACAACTCTGCCCTTGCTCTTCAAGTCTTCTTGCTTATTCAGCACGTTGGGAGTGGGATTATTTCTTCCTGGCTCGCAGACAAGATTGGATTGAGCCTCCCACTGTGGGTTCTGAATTGCCCATACCCTTGATTTGCCTATGGCAGGGGATTGGAACTAGCTGATCTTTGAGGTCCCTTCCAACCTTACCATTCTATGATTCTCTCTGTGAAGCTGCACACAGACCAGTGTTGTTGCTTGACGTGGCTGTGGCTGCTGCCCAGCCACATGCCTGATCTGGAGCAGGGTAGATCACTGAATAGAATGGCCTTCTAGGGAGCTGGTTGTGGTGGCAATGGCATTCATCCTTCCCCAGCCTGTGTGAAGGTGGTTTTCCAAGGGAGACAGCAGCAAGCACCAAGCTGAGGACAAAAGGCCAGCCCCTCTGTTGTGCTGTTCCCACTGCAGCTGATGTGCAGCTGCCAGCAGGAAGAGGGTTAAGTGCACAGCTCTGTTTACTGCATACCTCTCATGAGCGGGGCTGGCATCCAAATCCGGAAGCAGATTAGCAGTTAACTGGGGACCCTGAAACAATGCCTTTGGTGGCTGCATTGGTGAAGCTCTGCAGCCTGCCATCAGCTCCTGCTCAGCCCTGCAGCCCTCGGAGGGAGCTGTGTGGAGGGGGCAAATGAGCAGCTCTCCTAACAAAGACTGAACTGGACTGAACTGCATTTATCAGTGGTGTAAGCTTGAAGCCAGGGGAATGTTGCCAGGAATTAATTTATTCCATTATAAGTTGATCTCCAGCAAATGAGGTTCTGGCTAGACACTAGTGGTGAGATCAGTGCGTGAAGGTATCCAGGCTCAACAGCCACCAGCCTGGGGAATGGGACACTGCCCTTTGGCAGAAGGGTTTATGTGGGTGTCACTGAGTGGTTTGACCAGGACTGAAGACAAGCAATTGTGACACTGGAGAACCAAATATAACACCCAAACTGGCTCTCAGGATGTGGTGTTGGATGAGAGGGAAGGTGTGACTTTTGCAGCAGTCTGCAGTGTACGTGTGCTGTCAGGGTGGACATAACTGTAAGCAGGCTTCCTTGAGGCTCAGGGCAGAGTGTTATTTACCTCCCTCCTCCTGTTTCTTTCTTCTAACAGACTCATCTCTCCCCATGCATGTTCCCAGTGTGGGGCTTTAGCCTTCTCCAGTCTATTGACAGTTAATTTGTGGAAACTCTCTTTGTCCTCCTGAGAGCTTCAACAAATGACAGCGACCCCATTCCCAGAGCTGTTTCTGAAGACTCCTATCAACTCTTAGGAACAGCAGAAGTCTGTGTTCCCCTCGTGCTTCTAAAGGTCTTTTTCCATCACCCTCTTCCTGACCTGAAAAGCCTGATCACTGTCCCTGGATGAAGTTTATATATGTTGAAGCAAAAGCTAATGGAAAAAGAACTTCTCCTGAGCACCCTGGTTTCTTATTGAGGTCCACCTGCTTGGGAAGTTCTTGGTCTGAAGAGGACTAGGAGAGGCTTCCCACTCTAAGCACAAGCTTACAATGAACCTGTCTGCTTCTGTTCATAATGTCAGGGGGATCCTCCTCTTTTTCTCAACAAAGTTGACTTTCATTTACACTTTTGTGCTTCAGCAGGAAAGGAGATGAGTTCCTGCTTCCTATTCTGCCCAGTGCCAGCTGTGACTACTAACTTACGATGTGGTTTCTTTAGCTACAGATATGAACAATGCAACCATTTGGATCTGCCTTGAATTAACATTTGTGTGTTGGTTTTACACTGAATTGGATTGTTGTAGGATGTACAGAAAGCTGCATGAACTTCTGGAAGTAATCCTACCTGTAATTAGAAGACACATGCTGGATGTCTCAGAGTGCTAGCAAGAGCTTTGTTTTCAGTAGATACTGAGAGAAACTGCATGGTCATAGAATCATAGAATGGTGAGGTTGGAAGGGACCTCAAAGATCATCTAGTTCCAACCCCCTGCCATAGGCAGGGACACCTCCCACTAGTACAGGTCACTCAAGGCCTCATCCAACCTGACTTTGAACACCCAATGTGATCTTTGATCACGTTTGGTGATTCTGTGCTCCACAACCTCCCTGGGCAACCTGTGCCAGTGTCTCACCACCCTCACTGCAAACAACTTCCTCCTAACATCCACTTTCAATCTCCCCTCTGCCACTTCAAACCCATTGCCTCTTGTCCTGGCATTCCCAGACCTTGTCAATAGTCCCTCCCCAGCCTTCCTGTAGCCCCCTTCAGATCCTGCAAGGCCACTCCAAGCTCTCCTGGAAGCCTTCTCCAGGCTGCAGAGCCCCAACTCTCTCAGCCTGTCCTCACAGCAGAGCTGCTGCAGCCCTCTGAGCATCTTTGTGGCCTCCTCTGGACTGGCTCCAACAGTTCCATGTCCTTCCTGTGCTGGGGGCTCCAGGACTGCACACAGAACTCCAATACTGCTGGAATTAGGTTTTTTTTCTATTTAGGTCTCCTGAAGGAAGTGTCAGTGAATGTTCCTTGGCCATGCCAGAGGCAATTGCTTCCACGTGGTAGCCAACACTGCCATTTGTCATCTGTGTGTGCCTTGCCTCGCTCAGATGATTCCTTACTTGAGAAAACATCACAAACATCATGGCAACTGTGACTTGTGGAGTGCACACAGGCTACAGGTCCTGCCACTTGGGCTCTCTGTTTCTTGTCAGTGCTTAGGTTTGTTTTTTTGTTTGGGTGGGT
>WBNM01011207.1:3439-20706 GCA_013399055.1 Ramphastos sulfuratus | reverse complement strand
GCTCCTGCTGGCCACACTATCCTCAGCAGTGCTGCTTTGTAACCAACGCAGGTGCCTTGGTTTGGTGGATTGGTGGCTGGATTTGTGACTACATGATTGTCCTTTCAACTGGATGCCATTGGAAGTCTTGAGTGGGAGATGTCACCCATGACAGGAGTCACGAATATCAGCACACAACGGGGAATAAGGGCAATGCTTGTGTTTGTAGTTTAGCATCATCATCTCTGCTGAATAGGATAGAAGATGATCCTGAAAGAATGGCTTTTTTCTTTCTTTGTTTCTTTTTGCAGTGTGAATACCAAACTGAACTGTTGCCTTTGGTTTCTTTTTCTCATCACACTTCTAGATCAGTTTAAAGTGCACTGCCAAATTATAGGAATTCTGTAGTGTTTGTTTCAGAGCCATAAATATTTTTTAAAGCTTTGGGATACTTGCCTCATGAAATGTGAACTTCAGTAAAAAATGAATGCAGGAACTGGCCAACATTCACTTTTTCAGCTGTTGTTGCTCTCTTTACTCCTTACTTACTGCAATCTATTTATTTTTTTAATCTACATGGGGTATGCTGGAGTACAGACTGCCCAACTTGCTTAACATGAGGGCAAAGAGAAAAGAGGAGGAGTGTGAACAGCAGAGCAAGCATGAAGACAACAAACTTAGCTGCCTTCTGGAATTGTAGCTGGAATGTTGTGGAATTTGACACAGATGGAAAATAGAAGCTGAAAAGTGTAAAATTTCCAGTGTGGGTGCCATTTTGAGTGGGCTGTGTGGGTGGAGAATAGTGCTAAATGCCAAGCAGGCAAGTAGAACTGAGAGTCTCTTTCCAACTAGTAACAGACAGCTAGCAATGGAAAAGGGGGAAAAAAAAACAACCCACAAAAAACCAAAACCCAACAAACCACCACAACAAATGTAGTTTAAATGTCCTAATGCAGCTGTTTTAGAATAAATCTCTCACAGTTACTGGTAAAACTCGTCTCATCGTCTCTTGTTGCATTCTGGTTCAGAGTTATTTTCCACAGTAGTTTCAGTATGATTTTTATAGTACCCTTATTTAATGTCTCTGTGTACTCAAATAGTTCATGTGGCTCTGAAATCTCTGGGTTTTTTAGGTCAGGCTATATGACATAGCAGGTCAAAAGTAGTTTGAAGTCTTCTGTTTGATTGTCATTCTGCCGTACGAAAGCTGCATGACTTCTAAGGATGAATTGTTGTTGTTTGTAAGGTAAGCACAGAACATCAGTGTTGCTTGGACATCTCTGCTTTTGCTTAGTTCTCAGACTGTCAATTCAACTTCTGAAAATAATTCATTATTAAAAAAAAAGACCCAACAAACAAAACCCACAAACAAACAAACAAAAAAGGGGGGGGGGGGGGGGGGAGGGNGGGGGGGAAGAGAGAGAGAGAGAAAAGGGTTGCTTTCCCTTTAGGAAATAGCTCCAGTAATTTTTAAGAGCTGATTCCCTACCTTGAAAGCGCAGGATAATGCCAAGGCTGGAGGAAAAGGGGAAGGTCAAAATTATTCTGCTTCATAGTCACTAGCTATTGAGAATGTCCTTGGCTACTTGTCAGTCAAAGACCTGAAAGAATTTGACAATGAGTTGCTGGAACGTGTCCAGAGGAGGGCAAAAAAACTGATGAAAGGTCTGGAGAGCAAGTCTTACGAAGAGCAACTAAGGCAACTGGGATTGTTCAGCCTGGAGAAGAGGAAGCTGAAGGGAGACCTTATTGCTCTCTACAACTCTCTTAAAGGAGGTCAGGAACATGATTTAATGGCCGTGGTGGTGTTAGGTTGATGGTTGGACTTGATGATCTTAGAAGTCTTTTTCGACCAAAACGATCCTGATTCTATGATATTCAGGATGGACTCATGCCCCTTTGAAGGCAGAAATCTTTTGAAATGAATGGCCAAAAGCATTTCATCCCTCATGTGAGACTTACTGGGGGAAAAAAAAAAGAAAAAGAAAACAAACAAACAAACAAAAGCTGTAAGGGCTTTTGAATATTTATATCTAGAATAGTTCTGGGCCACATTTGAGCTAAATGGATGTCATTAGTAACAACAAAGTATTCCTTAATTTTTCTGAAGGATCTGACCACTAAAACGCAGAGGATCTTTGTTGTAATAGAAACAATTTAACTCTGTGCGTGTGGAGGAAATGGGATATAAGACTTGTAGTCACTTGAGTTTTATTGTTGTAGGAGAACTTTTCTATTACTATCCAGCTACTGGGAGGAAGGTGTAATTCTCACAGTTCTAGCCTCTACAAAAACCTACAAGAATCCCTCACAGTAATATTTAAAAATCCACTTTCAGCTACAGCCACTAAGCAAAGCTGTGTTAGAAGCAGTGCATGCCAGAAGGGGAAGTGACTCAGTTCAATAAGCTTCCCAAATTTATAGGTGGTTCCCTCCAGAGAGAATTGACACTGCATTGCATGTGGTAATTATCTCTGGAAAGAAACACACGTGCTCTTGTGATTGGAATTTGGAATTTAAGAGCAAGGTTGGGTGCAAGGCAGTAATTGGGAAATAATTTGAGATGCAAAAGCAGTAAAAATGGGTTGGGTCTTGTATACAACCAGAAACCATAACCATCAGTTGGTGTTCATAAACAATAGTAACATCAAGTTTTCCTTCCACTGAATTGTAAATGGTAAATATGGGGCTTGGAAGAGTGAGGCTGTTTGCTCTTTTCTCCCACATGTTTTGTCCAGTATTTGGAATGCAGTCCTGGTGCTTCCAAGTCTTCCTGCTGCAGCTGGAGGAGAAACACGCTAATGCTGATACCTCTTCACAACTGACTGTGTTTGGAGATCATAGCCTGAGTAAAGGGAAGTGCATAATTTTACCCCCTCTCCCAGCTGCCGTCACAAGAAACACTAACTCAGACACACCTGTGAGTCAGAATTCTTTGTTTCCTTCCTGCTGCCTTGTAGTAGTCATTTGCCTCTCATTTCAACTGTAACCTTTACTGCTGTTCTCAACCTCTGTGTTGTCTCACTTAATCTGAACAGGCAGCACAAGTGAAATTAAGCTGTCTCTTACTGTCCTCTTCTAACCCATCTATTCTGGAAAGAGGGCAAACAGTCAGAAAAATACTCTGTTCCTCTGTGCTTGCACACAGAATTTGTGTAGACAGCAAAGAATTATCAAGGGACTTCCCTTTTTCTCTAAGCTGAAGTAACCAAGTCATGAGCTGGACTAAGAAAACCAAAGGTCATGTATATTACTTAAATGCAGTGGAGATTCTTTCTTACAGAAGCTGCTTGTCTGGAGGACATCCATGTGGCTTATTTAAATGAGTTTTCTTTCCCTTTATTTCACAGGCAGTTGTGCTGTCGATGGAGCATCTGTTGTTGTGTTACACTTTTCCTTTCCAGAACAAAATCCTCTATATATTTTTAACCCGCTTCTAAAAGTATATATTCTTTCAGCTTATTTTTTATCTGACTCTATTTATTTTGATGCTTCACTTTCTGCTTGCCTGCCCTGGTTCCTCTGAAGGGTCAGATAGAACTGCTGAATTACCTATTTTCCCAAGATGTTTCAGGTTAAGTATCTGAAATAAGAGATAATTTAGGAAGAAAAAAATACGTCTTTACACTGATCATTGCAATGGTAGAATACCTACTTAGACAGTCTAACAAGTAAAATAATTTAAAAAACCCCAAAAAACCCCACCCTACAATATATTTAGACAGCAGCAAGAAATGAGTTAACAACATGAGTAACGAATTGTCTATGGTTAATTCCATCACTTCCTTTGCTACAAAAAAGCAATCATCAAGTTTTAGAAAGCTTCTTCAAATGTGACAGGGACAGCCCCTAAGCAACAGGAGTAGGAACATCTACCGCTAATCATTTTCCTTTGCCAGTTCTTATTCCAGTCCTGCAATTGTTCTGCTCACAGAAAAGGAAATATGACAAAGATGGCTTTGTTTGAGCAATGACAGGCTAAATGTTCGAAGGTACAGCTGCTCAAACTTCTTAGAGATTTGCATTTTTATTTAAAAATACTTCACAATAAACATAACTAACGAATGAATGCAGAAATTCTTTGCTTTCCTTTTAGTAAGCACAACCTGCTTCAAGCTGGACAGTGCTGGAATGAGAAGTAAGTGTGTTGTAAAATGCTAATTGCCTTTTGCTTTGTGAAAAAGGTGGAACAATTCTATACTGTTTGGTTCCTTAGAATTCAGCATGATGTGGACTCTAAACTAGACACAGAAATTTAAAATGGAACTAGAAGGGGGGGGGGAAAGCATATTGTATGAATCTGGTATGAGATGGAACCACAATTTAGAAAAACATGTTTTATGGAGCAGACTTGAGATGGAACGAGAACTAAACCAGGCATATTTTATCAATCTGATTTTGAGTCAGTTTAAGAGAGCAGAAAAACAAACAGACAAACAATGAGCCCCAAACAAAAAAAAACAAAAAAAAACAAAAAAAAAAAAAGCACCAACCAAGAAACCTCCAACCATAAAAAAACAAAACCAAACAAAAAAACAAACAAACAAACAAAAAAAATCCCACCTCAGAAAACAAAAACCAAAACAAAGAAACTCCACAAAAAGGAAAGATTCCAAAATCGTTGATTTCTATCATCTAACCAAGAATTTAGTAATGACAGTTTCAGAGGTTGGCCCTAGTAAATCTGAGACACCTCTGATTGTCTTTGAGTATCAAGTCTAAATTTGGCTATTGTTCAAAATACAGATAAAGAAAGGACATCTGTGGCAGATTTTTCACTTTAAATAGCTTCTTCATTATTTCATTAACAGAGTCATTATTTTCCCTGCACCCTACATCTCTTCTTCCTCCCATCAGGTGATAGAACAAGAGGAAATAACTTTAAATTGTGCTAGGGGACGTTTAGGTTGGATGTTAGGAAAAAAAACTTTTCCTGCAGGAGCAGTCAGGCATTGCAACAGGCTGCCCAGGGAGGTGGTGGAGTCACTGTCCCTGAGGGTGTTCAAGAAACATGGCCATGGCGCTTTGGGACATGGTTTAATGGCCATGGTAGTGTTAGGTTAATGGTTGAACTCCATGATCTTGGAGGTCTTTTCCAACCAAAACAATTCTGTGTCAGTGCTTTCACACCACATGGCTACATTTCATCACACATTAACTCTTTGCACACCAAAACATCCTACTTAAATTTGTGCAGTGAGTATATGGGACTGTTCTTTCCCTTTACAAGATTCTCCAACAAGCAGCAGCAGTACTGGGACTGATAGTCCATTTGTTCTTTTCTTCTCTTTGGGATGGTTACTGCCAGAATTTCTAAGCCTGGTAAGCACCTCGGATTGAAGTTTGTTGACACCCATCTGGCCAGTCTACTTTCAAAGGAGCTCCAAATCTCCTGGGATGCTCACACTACATAGCCCATTAATGGATGGAAGAATTCTTTTCAGAAGCAGAAAATGGCAGCAGATGAATAGGAACATATTTTTATTCTACTAATGGTTCAAAGCATACTTTCAATGCTCAAGCATGTTTTTCTCTGCTTGCCTTTTGATTTCTATTATTTAGAATATGCTTTTGGAATGAGCTTGTACATGGTTTTCTCCATGAACTGGGCCACCCAGTATTTGAGTGAAACTTCTGCCTCATAGAAAATGCTTCGTCATGGATGTATCGTTTTCACAGTAGGCATATACAACTTCAAATCTTTTATCATACAATGGCCTAGGTCAAAAGGAACCTTAAAGATTTATGGATTCATAGAATGGCTTGGATTGGAGGGGATCTTAAAGATCATCTAGTTCCAACACCACTGCCATGGACAGGGACGCCTCCCACTAGACCAGGTGGCTCAAGATCCCATTCAGCCTGGCCTTGAACACCTGCAGTGGGCATCCATGTCCCTGGGCAGTGTGTTCCAGTGTCTCACCACCCTCACTGGAAAGAATTTCTTCCTAATATCCAATTTAAATCTACTCTCCTCCAGCTTCAATCCATTTCCTCTCATCACTACAAACCCTTGTGAAAAGCCCCTTCCCAGATTTCCTGTAGGCCTCTCATCTACTTCAACCTCCCTGCCCTGTGCAGGGATGCTGCTCAACTGGACTTGGTTACTCAAGGCTCCATCCTCATAGCAGAGGTGCTCCAGCCCTTGTATCATCTTTGTGGCCCTCCTCTGGACTTGCTCCATAGTTCTGTGTCCTTCCTATGATCCCAGAACTGGGCACAGTACTGGAGATGGGGTCTCACAAGAGCAGAGTAAAGGGGAAGAATCAGCTCTCTTGTCCTGTTGGCCACGCTCCTTTTGATGCAGCTGTATACAACTTAAAATACTTAAATGCTTAAAAGCTCTTAATTTCATTGCATTTGGCAATCTAGGATTCAGTGAAGGTGACTAAGTCATGGTCTACAGTAACAGAAAGTGAAAATAGTAACACAATGAAAGTAAGCGTAGCTCGTATTTTAAAATAGAAATTATATAGATGTAGTGTTTTGCAGACTCTGAAAATCTTAAAGTCTCTGACAGATGTGGAAATCTTACGGGGTTTTTTAACAACATGTGTTACTCTGTCACTTTACATCCATATCCTAAGTAATTCTCTCAGTCTCTGGCAATATTCATGAAAATCTCAACTCGAATTCTGAATTGAGACACATCTGAACACATCTGCCTGTGGTTAGGTTTCAAGAGTGACTTAAGGTTTTGGGGCCACAAGTTCCCTTTACAAATGAGTTAGGAGCCCCAGTTGAGTCCTTTGTTAGGTTATTTGTAGTAAGACATGAGTGAGTGTTAGAAGCTAAGGTTACAAAATAGTTTTACATCATAGACTCCAACTATGTGCATAGACCTAGGCTGGGCTGCTTATGTACAGGTAATCATCCATGTGTTTGCAGAATTGACATCTAGAGGAAACAAGAAAATTTGGAACATATGGTGAACATAATTCTAGCTTTTTGCTAAATAGTTCCTGTTAAAGCTTTTACAAGGGCTTGTCACGATAGGACAGGAGGGAATGGAGTGAAGCTTGAGGAGGGTAGAGTTAGACTGGATATTAAGAAGAAATTATTTACAGTGAGGGTAGTGAGGTACTGGAACAGGTTGCCCAGGAAGGTCATGGATACCCCCTCCCTAGAGGTGCTCAAGGACAGGTTGGATGAGACCTTGAGCAACCTGGTCTAGTGGAAGGTGTCCCTGCCCATGTCAGGGGGGTTGGAACTAGATGATCTTTAAGATCCCTTGCAACCCAAAACATTCTATGATTCTATGATTTACAGTGAGGTGAGTGTTCCCAGTAACTCTGGTCATCCAGTAAAACAAAGTAAATCTTTCTTTGTGTGACTGGGAGGTGAGTAAAGGAACTTTGCAGCCTGTACCACTAAATCCAATCCAACTGCAGCATTGCAATAGTCATTACTATTTATGGATTCATAGAATGGTTTGTCTTGGAAAGAACCTTAAAGATCATCTAGTTCCAGTCCCTCTGACATGGGCAGGAACACCTTCCACTAGACCAGGTTCCTCAAGGCCTTATCCAGCCCGTCCCTGAACAGGGAGGGGACATCCATGACCTCCCTGGGCAACCTATTCCAGTGTCTCACTACCCTCATTGTAAAGAATTTATTCTTAATACCCCTTATAAATTTACCCTCCTTGAGATTCAGTCCATTTCCTACAAGCCCTTGCAAAACATTCCCTTCCAGGGTTTCTTTTAGCCTCCTTCAGGTACTGGAAGACTCCTCTAAGGTCTCCCCCGAGTCTTCTCTTCTCCAGGCAGAACAGACCCAGTTGCTAAAGTCGTTCCTTCTATTGAAGGAGTCCTTACTGCTCCAGTGTCACCTTAAACAGGACCTGGAAAAAAATAGCTGATCCTTTTCCGATAAAAAGGTCTCTTTGTCCCTTCTGTAGGAATGCTGCGAGGAAGCATGCTGTGTATAAAAGGACTTCCTTCCAACTTTAAGCAGGAAGAGAAGTGCATGTTTGTATACAAGGATAGAATTAACTGCAAGCCTTCCTTTCCTCCCTCAGCTCCCTTTGGGTTTTTTTATAATTCTGTAGCTGGCATCAAAATGACAGCAAGAGAGGATTCCTGTTTCCTATGTATACACACAAAGGGGATGGGAACTTAAAGCATCAATGCATCTCCTTCTTAAGCTAACAAGACAAACATCAAGGCATCTTAAGGTCTGTGTTCAGTCTTTAGAGCGCTTCATGAAGCTGCTTACAAAGGGCTTCTTTTTGGTTTACTGCAGTGTAATATTTAATGCCTACTGACAGACTTGGATTCTGAAATTCAATCTCTGGTTATTCACAAAGCAGACAGACAGCTGCAGTTGCATTTTCTTGAGACTGTTCCACAAGTAAGACTTCTCCCTGACTTTTGGGGACCACTTACTTGGGAAAGTGGAGAACCTGGTGGCAGTATTTATTCAATCCTTGGACTCCGTTCTAAGGTTAGGCAAAATGCCATGGCAGCATTGTCATGGCAACCACAACTTACTTGAAACTGAAGACTAACCACTGCTTCTACACGCAGCAGCTTTTGCTCTCAAACTTTGTACAAATTGAAACTAGTGAGCTGTGGGGAGAAATGCTTTGCATGTCAGTAGTGATGTGCTTAGCTGAAAGCTAATTTTATTAGGAAATAATTGAAGCAGCAGTGTAGGCAGCTCATTTCATGCTTCATTTTAACAATAGGTGCCTAGGTCTTTCTAGCAAGGTGGGGAGAGTTGGGTTGATAAATTTAGCTTTCTGAATTGTGACAAAGAATTCAAAAGTAGATTAATCCTCCTAAATATGTGCAACTGTACAGGTCTCCAGTGCTTTTGAGTGAAGAGACAGTATAAAGGAAGTCACCAAGTATTACTTATCAGCACTTAAACTCTTTCCCAGTCACTAAATTTGCAGTCACTTTGGCTATAAGCTCTTGAGTACTGGGAAGTATTTAAATGTATCTACAGGTACTGGCATATTTTTATATAATTAAGGCCATATTATTTCACTTTTATTGAAGTGCAGGATCACAGTGTCTGGTTCTAAAGGTTATGAAATTATATATATCCTTATGGTACTATACAAACATTTAAAATTTATTTAATAGAAGAATGTAATTGAACACACCAGTATTCAAAACTTTAAACCTTTAAGAAGCGTGACCAGCCAGACAAGTAAGGTCACTGATTAGAGGGGCTTGTAGCAACAGGACAAAGGGCAATGGATTGAAACTGAAGCAGGGTAGATTTAGGTTGGACATTAGGAGGAAGTTCTTCACAATGAGAGTGGTGAAATACTGGAACAGGCTGCCCAGGGATGTGGTTGAGGCCCTGCCCTGGAGACACTCAAGATCAGGCTTGATGTGGCCCTGGGCAACCTGATCTAGTTGGAGGTGTCCCTGCTGACTGCAGGGGGTTGAATAAAATGACCTTTGGGGCTCTCTTCCAATCTGATGCAATCTGTGAATCTATGAACTCTCCTCTTCTGCTCTGATGAGACCACACCTGGACTACTCTATCTGGATCTGAGGCCCTCAAAACAAGGAGTGGGTCCAGAGGAGGTGACAAAGAAGATCTGAGGGCTGGAGCACCTCCTTTGTGAAGACAGGCTGGGAGAGTTGGACTGTTCAGTGTGGAGAAGAGACAATAACTTGAAGCTAGAAGGGGTGAGATTTAGACTGTATATTAGGAATAAATTCTTGACAGCAAGAGTGGTGAGACACTGAAACAGGTTGCCCAGGGAGGTCATGGATGCCTCCTCCCTGGAAGTGTTCAGGGCCAGGCTAGACGAGGCCTTGAGCAACCTGCTCTAGTGAGAGGTGTCCCTGCCCATGGCAGTGGGGTTGGAAGCAGGTGATTTTTAAGGTCCCTTCCAACCCAAACCATTCCATGATTATGGAGAATAATGGGCGAAGACAGGAGAAATTGAAAGTTGATAGTAAATCTGTTCTGTCTTGTGTTCTTTCATTATAATCTTTCATTATAATCCCTACTACTGTGTTATAACTATTCCAGCTCTGAATGATTCATGCTGAACATCTAAAATAAAACTTTCCTCTCTGCAGACAGCTGCGTCATTTCTGAAACTTTGAAGAATTTGGAATTGTCCTGCACCATGGTTAATTCCCATGTGGTGAATATTTCCATTCTCTCTTTCTTTTTTTTTTTTTTTTTTTTTTTTTTTTTTTTTTTTTTTTTTTTTTTTTTTTTTTTTTGTTTTTTTTTTTTTTTGTGAATGACTGTGTTTTGGTTCCTCCTTAACATTTACAGGAACAGGAAGCAAGAATGCTATAACTACCGTGGATTTTTGGATGGTTTCCAGATAGACCTCTTTAGCCATGAGAGCGAGTATGTTGCTGGGCAATTTAAAGTGCTTTACCTCCTTGAAAAAGAGGCTTGCAGCACCATATAAGGGCATGAGCTCTTTCTTGTTGAGCAACTAGTTTTTGCTGGTAAGGACTGTTATTTCTGCCTCCTGCAACATGCAAATTTAACAACTTTATACTTTTTCCACACCATGTTTCTGTGTACAAAGAGAAGTTAAGCTGCTCCTAATCTGAACACTTTGCAATCATGCCCCTGTACTGGGCACTGGTGAGGCCACACATCAAATACTGAGTTCAGTTTTGGACTTCTCACTGCAAGAAGGACATTAAGAGACTGGAGTGTGTCTAGAGAAGGGCATCAAAGCTGGTGAAGAGTCTGGTGAACAGGTCTGTTGAGGAGCAGCTGAAGGAACTGGGATTGTTCAGTCAGGAGAAAAGGAGCCTGAGAGGAGACATCATTGTTCTCTCTACAGCTCTCTGAAAGGAGGTTGGAGTCAGGTGAGGGTTGGTCTCTTCTTCCTAGTGTCAGTTGATAGGATGAGAGGAAATGTCCTGAAATTGTGCCAGGGGAGGTTTAGATTGGATATTAGGAAAAAATTCTTTCCTGAAAAAGTGGTGAGACTTTGAACAGACTGCCCTGGGAGGTGGTGGAGTCACTGTCCCTGGAGGTGTTCAAGAAATGTGTGGGCGTGGCACTTTTGGACATGGTTTAATGGCCATGGTGGTGTTAGGTTGATGGTTGGACTCGATGGTCTTAGAAGTCTTTTCCAACAAAAAATAAATTTGTGATTCTCTAATCTGCAAGTCAGAAATCAAGAGTTTTTTATCACTAGGTCTGTAAAACAAAAATCAAGCTGGAGTGGAGTTTCAGAGGCTGGTTTCTAAGATGCAGTGTTTTTTAATAAGTGAAAGACNGGTAGCCGTCAGTGGCTTTAGAGTTTCTCCAGGCTTCTGAGCACTGGAAAAAGGAGAGAGACGATCTCTGACCTGGTTCTGGCTCTTTTTGCAGCAGGCTGTCATGCAGGCAGGATCTCTTGTCTCGGTGTGCAGTCTCGGCACGGTATCTCACGCTGGCTGTGCAGGCCGAATGCGTGGAGGCAGAAGGCAGGATGCAAGCAGACACACCTTGTAATGGCGAAAGGCATGCACCCCGTGTTCCCTGCTCCTTTTATTAACACAACCCAAAGATCAGTTGGGCCTTTGGACATGAGATAGCCAATCAAATGGCAGTTAGCCAAGATTTGGCCATATTGGGTGAAGCCATAGGCTTGCTTTACCCTTTTTTGGGCAGATCACGGGCCTTGCATAAGGCAACCGTGTGCACCTTATTTACCGCAGTTGCTGGGCTGACCCCAGACCCCAGACTTAGTGGCACCAGGTCCTTTGTCCCTTTTCCTGTGGTTGCTCTCCCCAAAACAGAAGGAGGGAGAGCAGAAAAAAAAAAATGTCCTGGGTAAGCCAGGACATTCACAAGCCTAATTTGGCCTATTTAGGCCTACCACGACAGTTTATACATGCTTTTTGGTTTAACATGAACAAGGGTTTTTGTGTAATTCAACAGTGAACTGTTTCTTCAGCTTTAAAGTAGCAAACTGGTGCTTGAAATGGTTGTTGAAGTGTCCATATCAGCAAATAACCTAACTGTAACACAGGGAAGGTTTTTGCATGAGTTCCAGGAGCTTGTTGGGCAACTGAAGTAGTAAGTGATGATAACTCAGAAAGAATAAAAGGAACTGAAGTGGAAATTTACAGGAAAGAATGTAAACTATGGCTTTTCTCTTTTGTGATTTCAGGGCCATTTTAATTAAAGGCAAAGGAAGTTTTGCATGTCTGGAGAGAGGACAAAATGACCTGAGAAATGAATACTTTTAGAGAACAAGGTAGGTGCCTGAACTAAGCTATTATCATTCATATTTTGCTGTGGAAAACACAGGAACTAGCTCTTTTTTTACAGGTGAGATTTCTGAGGCCTTTTTTGGTTTGTTTGTTTATTTGGGCTTTGTTGGGTTTTGTTGCTTTTGGTTGGGTAGGGTTTTGTCAGACTTTTTGCTTAGCTTTTTTGTTTGATTGGTTCATTTATTGGGGGATTTTTTTCCTTTGTTTTCCTGTTGTTTCTTTTTTAAGGGAGCTGTTATTGGGGGTTTGGGTGCTTTTTTTTGGTTTGTTTTTTTTTTAATTCTACAGTAATAGAATCTGCTGAGATTAACATGCATCCATCCTACCTTCAGAGTCTAAACAGTTGATGTATAGTTCATAACCAAATTCTTCAAATTAAAGCTACTGAAGGAGTTTACCACTGTCCTCAGCATGTCTGGACTGTGATAGTCCCTATCTGGCTGTATTTTACTGTATTTTACTGTATTTTACTGTAACTGGGGTGAAGGATGCAAAATGTTATGACTGGTGTTTTCCCAAGCCCTGTGTTACCTGCAGAGAAAGCCCTAGATGTGCAGAACCTCTTCTTGAAATTGGGATTACAAAAATAAATTAAAAAAGGTCAGACATCATTGCTTTAAACAAAACAGAAAAATAGCCAAAGCAAACTAGATGTAATTATTTCTTAGTACAACATTTGTTCCAATGTCTGCCAGGTTTTCAGAAAGCTCTTTATGAGGTGGACAGAACTACAGAATATATAACATACAGAATTCAGAGTGGATGTTTGTGCTTGTGTATCTGTCAGGCCTAGCAGCCAAGAAAGATTTGATAATTTTATAGAATCATAGAATTGTTTTGGTTGGAAATGACCACTAAGATCACATACTAGGGAGAAGATACCTCACACCAACCTCCTTCCAGGGAGTTGTAGAGAGCCTTCTCTCCTCTAGACTAAACAACTCCAGTTCCCTCAGCTGCTCCTTACCAGATCTGTTCTCCAAACCCTTCACCAGTTTTGTTGGCCTTCCCTGGACACACTCCAGAACCTCAATGTCCTTCTTGCAGTGAGGGGCCCAAAAGTGAACCCAGGATTCAAAGTGTGGCCTCACCAGTGCCAAGTACAAGGACATGATCACTTCCCTACTGCTGCTGTCCACACTATTACTGATCCAGATCAGGACACTGTTGACCTTTTTGGCTACCTGAACACACTGCTGGCTCATGTAAAGCCAGCCATCAACCAGCACTCACAGATCCTTTTCAGTTTCCAGCCACTCTGCCCCAAGCCTGGAGTGTTCACAGGGTTGTTGTGACCCAAGTGCAGAACCCAGCACTTGGCCTCATACAACTGACCTTGGCCCATCAATCCAGCCTGGCCAGATCTCTCTCTAGAGTGTTTCTGACATCAAGCAGATCAATGCTCCCATGCAATTTAGTGTCATCTGAAAGAGCATTTGAGAGACCAAGATGAAAAAATGTTTTTTAAGGAATCTCATGAGGTAAGTTCTTGTGATACAAAAACTCTTTCATCACTCACTATGAACCATGAAACATCTACCTAGAGCTTCTTTGTGTGTAGTCTATGTTAGTTTAACTGTGCCACACCCACAAAGGCATGCAAAACTGTTTCCAAGGCTTTGCTGGCATAACGCCACCCAGGAGTAACAGCCAAAAGGAAAAACTCCTTTCAGTGGCATTCATTGCCCTAAGCCAGAAATAAAACAGAAAGATCTGCTTCTTCTCCTTCACATTTGCCAAGTTGGAGGCAATGCCAACATAAACCATGACCGAGCTTCTGAGATTATGCAAGTTCATGTCACAGTGATGCAACCTGAGTTTACATTAGCTAGCTTAAGGATTCAAACCATTAAAACCTTTTGGACAATTAGAATTATCTGAAAACATCCCTACTTGTTTGTTTTCTTAATTTTTCTGTTTGCTGCCTGCATCTCGTGCTATGTGCTCTGAAAATTAGCAATAAGAAGCATTGTTAGAATCAGAGCTCTGATCATAGGCTATAGTGAAACATTAATGAATTCATGGATTTATAGAATGGATTGGGTTGGAAGCAACCTTGAAGACTATCTAGTTACAACCCCCTGCCATGAGTAGGGACACCTTCTGCTATATCAGATTGCTCAAGGCCTCATCCAACCTGGCCTTGAAAAGCCCCAGGGAGGGGGCATCCATAACCTCCCTGGGCAACCTGTTCCAGTGTCTCACCACCCTCACTGTAAAGAATTTCTTTCTAATATGTTGCACTTCCACTTGGAAACTGGAGAAGAAAATGTTCTTGTATGCATATGAAAAAAAAAAAAAAAAAAAAAGACAGCTGTTGTTAAACTTTTAAAGTGGAAAAAACCAAAAGAAGCTATAACCCTGAAAAGCAACAAGCAGTTTCTCTGTATTTTCGGGGAGATCGATACTGTGTTATATCTTGGTTCTATGCACACCGCTCAAACTTTTAAAGTTATGTTGGAGTGTGTCCAGAGAAGGCCGCAAAGATGATGAGAGGGCTGGAGCATTTCCCCTATGGGGATAGGCTTGGAGAATTGAGTCTGTTCAGCCTGAAGAAGGCTCCAGGGAGACCTTAGAGCAGCCTTCCAGTACCTGTACGGGGCCTACAAGAAAGCCAGGAAGGGACTTTTTACAAGGGCTTGTAGTGCTTGGACAAGGGAAATGGCTTTGAGCTGGAAGAGGGTAGGTTTAGACTGGATATTAGGAAGAAATTCTGTTATTCACCATTCTATGATTCTATGACATACATCTCTTTCACCTCTCTTCATTGGTAAACAAGCCAGGATAAATCAAAGCTCATTTTTTCAAATTGGTAATACTCCTACCTTCGGTTCCAATGAAAAATCCAGACCCTAACAACTGGAGGGAAGCAGTGTTCCTTCCATGCAGTAGAATTTAATTTCCCTTTTGAAGCTTTACAAGGAAGTAATAAAAAAAGCAAATGCATAAAACACAGTACCTGAGGCACAGGCTAGCTTTGAGCCCACAGCATACTATAGGTATGAAATTATCATCTCAAACAAGTGTAATATGCTTAATGTGAAATATTCCACTGTGCTCTCCATATCCCATTGCCCTGAATTGATCTGCCGAAGGCCAGAAACTGTGACCTTCATTTTAAGACTTTATGGCAAAAAAGGAAAAGAGGAAAAAAACCCCAAACGACAACAACAAAAAACCTCAACTCCCCCACCCAAAAAATCCCAAATCAACACACCAAACCAAACAAGCCTCAGACAAAGAACCTTTTTACTACCTAAGTTTTACAAATGTGCAATTTCTCCTGATGACCATAAGGTATTGTAACAAAAGAGGATGCTGCAGCTGTTAGACCTGGACTCGTCTTCCAATAGTGGCCTTTGAAATACTGGAACAGGTAGCCTGGAGATGTAGTTGAAAAGACATTCAAGGGCAAATTTGATGGGACTCTGAGAAGCCTGATCTAACTGGAAATGTACCTGCTCACTCTAAGACAAGATGACCTTCAAAGGGTCCCTACTAGCCTGATGCATTCTATGATTCCAGCCCAGGCTGGCAGACATTTGTCTCACTGAAGTGCAGCAGAGCACATAAATTACACTGGAAATAGACAAAATAATTATCTATTTACAAGTTAATTTGACATGGTAGCCTTATTTACCTGTCTAGACTTCTGTTCAGTACGTAATCTGTTTTTCTGGGAACATGTAATGCAATGAAAAGTTGATTGGGTGACTGACAACATAGAATGGTTTGA
This sequence comes from Ramphastos sulfuratus, assembly GCA_013399055.1. Lineage (NCBI taxonomy): Eukaryota > Metazoa > Chordata > Aves > Piciformes > Ramphastidae > Ramphastos > Ramphastos sulfuratus. The sequence continues at coordinate 4,785 of WBNM01011207.1, read as the reverse complement.
GTTGGAAGGGACCTTGAAGATCATCTAGTTCCAACCCCCCTGCCATAGACAGGGATGCCTCCCTCTAGACCAGGTTGCTCAAGGCTTCATCCAACCTGGCCTTGAACATCTCCAGGGAGGGGGCATGCATTACCTCCCTGGGTTAAATTTATTTTGTCTGCCAATAAGAGGTGAAATGCTGAGATGGGCAATAACTATGGAACATAAACTCCATGTGTTTACACAGAAAAAAAAGAGTAGTCAAAGAAGAGGTTCTCAAACCTCAGAAAATAAGTTGCCATTATAAAAAATGAATAACCTAATGATAATAACTGCAGTGATCTAAAAATTACTGACTTCCAAGAGGGTTCAAAAGGAAGAGAAAGGATTTGTCATTGTATGAATTAATATAGGCTTGGGGGAAAGATTATGGTTTTGTCATATCAGATTGTGACAATGCATATTGTTAGAGTTAGTATTGCTTAATTAATGTAATTTAAAGGGTGATAATCAGAGTCTTCCATGTATAGCTTGATCTATTGTATCAATGTGTATTCGACATATTGAAGTTTCCCTTTTCAATTCACTCGCTTTGCAGAGTGCTCATGCTTAAAGAAGATATGGTTCATTTCCAAAGTAGTTCTTAGGAATTACTGTCTATATGCAAATTCTTGTAAGTAGAATTCAATTTGTTCTTGTAGCTTGTTTAATTTTATTTTATTTGGAATATAATTCAGTAACAAGTTCCTGCATGAGTCAGTGTCTGTGTGGCCTTAGACACGATTTAATATCCTTGATAAGCCATGTCTCGAGGGTGGAGTCTTGGTAAAAAGATGCCATTTGAGGGAATAAGCAGAATCACAGAATGCCAGATTGGAGGGGACCCTGAAGGATCATCTGGTTCAGCCTTTCTAGGTAATAGTACAGTTGAAATGAGATGGCCCAGCACCCTGTCAAGCAAATATACCAACTCATGCACTTGAAAAACTACAATATTTTGTAGATTCTAGGAGTGCATAGATTTACTTCCGTTGTTACTATCTCCATGATGTGTTGAGCATGGAGTTTGATTTTTATATCTATAATATCATAGAATGTTTTCATGGGTGTTGGAAGGACCTCAAAGATCATTAAGTTCTAACTCCCCCTGCCATAACCAGGGACACTTCCCACTAGACCAGATTGCTGAAGGCCTCATCCCATCTGGCCTTCAGCACCTCCAGGGAGGAGGCACCCACAACCTCCCTGGGCAACCTGTTCCAGTGTCTCACCACCCTCACTGTAATGAATTTCTTCCTAATATCATAGAAACATAGAATCAAAGAATGGTTAAGGTTGGAAGGGACCTCAAAGATCATCTAGTTCCA
>WBNM01011193.1:0-13592 GCA_013399055.1 Ramphastos sulfuratus | reverse complement strand
TAATTCTGTGATCCTGTGATCTGTTTTTTAATGTTCATTGCATCAATGAAGGAGACAAAAACATAAATGAGCATACAATAATCAGAAGGAAAGAGATAAGAAATCCTTATCCTCCAGGCTCATTTTAAACTATTTGAAACCTTGGTTACACATATAGGGAGAGCACAAAGATGTTCTTAATCAAAAATTTCTGACAGATGAAGGGGGATTCTGAATGTGAATCACAAGAAGCCCAGCTACACCACTTAAACCCTTCTCTATCAGGTGTTTAAGACAGTCACACAAAAGAAACAAGATTATCACAGCAGCAACAAATGTGCTGTAAATTATCTAAGCATGGTTATTTTTTGTAACTTCTCACATAAAATTGTCTTATTCATGATACTGGGAGCTTCAAGGAGATGTACATGATTATCAAATGAAGGAAAAGAATATGAGATAGAATCCTAGAATGGTAAGGTTGGAAGGGACCTCAAGGATCATCTAGTTCCAACCCCCTGCCTTGTGCTTGTCCTCCAAACACCCCAATTGCTTCACCAGTGCTACACCATAAGATCAGACAAGGAAAAAAAAAAATAGTTCTAATAAATTTACTTTTATGCAACTCTTATTGTGTTTAACAAGTTAAAGAAACTCTTAGAAAATTAAAGGAAGAAAAAGAGCTATTTTCATAGAATCATAGAATGTTAAGGTTGGAAGAGACCTCAGAGATCATCTAGTTCCAACCCCCTGCCATAGGCAGGGACACCTCCCACTAGCACAGCTCACTCAAGGCCTCCTCCAACCTGGCCTTCAACACCTCCAGGGAGGGAGCAGCCACAACCTCCCTGGGCAACCTGTGCCAGTGTCNTGGCCTTGTTGAATGTCCTGAGGTTGGCCTGGGCACACCTCTGCAGCCTGTCCAGGTCCCTCTGGATGGATCCCTGCCCTCTAGCAAGTTGACTGTGCCACACAGCTTGGTGCCACCTGCACACTTGCTGAGGCTGCACTGATTCCTCTGTCCATGGCACTGACAAAGATGTCAAACAGCACTGGTGCCAGCACTGACCCCTGAGGGACCCCAGATAGTTACAGGTATTTTCACAGAAAGAATATCTAGGCTGGATTTTGATTCATGTGATTTCTATTTTATACTTCATGCTGAATATTTCAAGCAGAAGTTCATGGTACTTATATGAAGTTTTTTTTTTTTTTTTAAGTTTAAAGAATATTTTTAAATTGCTGGAACTCTTTCTCACTCCTCTGAGATTTAGGAGGATTTTGTTTGGTAGTGGCAGATTGCTGTTATTTAAGTGCTGGGTAATTATCAAGGAATTATGCAGTAGTTAGCAAATATAATGACAGGAAAGAATGTTATGGATGGTGCAGATAGAATTCTAATTTAAGGATATCTTGAATAAGATTAAAGAAGGCATTCAAATCTGACCTTTCCATAATTATTTTTGAGTGTTTCTGGAAGTAAACTATCAAGTGAGAATTTTGCATTTAGTATTACCTTGCACAATATTAGTCATGCTAAAACATGTGATGAGGAGCACAGCATTGGGAAATAAAAATACCCATTTCAGGAATTGCAGACAGACCTCTGCTATGATACAGCATTTATTAATATCACAGCATATTTTGGATACTGTGACATTTTGATTGAAATGTTAAATTCTGTCTTGTGACAGATTAAATCATAAGAGAGCACTAAGCAGATTCTGGAAATAGTTTTGCATCTCTTTCATCTTCTGCTAAAATTGCTATGAATTTTGTCCTTATTTCTTGAGGATTTCTATTTCATTTGTATAATTTTAAGATCCTTTTGGGGGACTAGTAACTTGCACTGCAATCTCATTAAAGGCAACTTACACTGAGGGTGGTGAGGCGCTGGAACAGGTTGCCCAGGGAGGTTGTGGCTGCTCCCTCCCTGGAGGTGTTGAAACCAGGTTGGAGGAGGCCTTGAGTGAGCTGTACTAGTGGGAGGTGTCCCTACCTATGGCAGGGGGTTGGAACTCTCAGTCAAATGGTTTGAGATGACTGAGCTCCCATCTGCAGGCAGTTGTATGTCAAGAGTGGTATCCCTGATGTCTGTAAATTTACTCTTGGCCATAAGAAGGGTGAGGTTGACCTACATCATCCCATGAGGCCTTGAGTAACCTGTACTAGTGGGAGGTGTCCCTGCCTATGGCAGGTTGTTGGAACTAGATGATCCTTGAGGTCCCTTCCAACCTTTACCATTCTATGATTCTACGATGGTATTGAGCAGGATATGGAGTTGCTTATGGGTTTTGGAGAATAAAGAAGTAAGTCAAAAAGGCTAAATGATCAATTATAGCAGTGACCTCTTAACCAGAAAATCAACAACTCCTGGCCACAGGCAGGGTAATTGCAGAGTTCATTTCTAGATTTTCCTTTGCACTTGCAGGAGGAAGGTGAAGGGATTTTTACAGGAAGCCAAGTATACAATGCTTACAGCATTTATATTTAGCTACATGTTTGTGCCTATGGCAGAAATATTTTTTGATTGATTTATGTATGTATTTATTTAGTTATTTAGTTATTTTTACTCAATGGCACTGGCACAGGTTGCCCAGGGAGGTTGTGGCTGCTCCCTCTCTGGAGGTGTTCAAGGCCAGGTTGGACGAGGCCTTGAGTAACCTGTGCTAGTGGGAGGTGTCCCTGCCTGTGGCAGGGGGTTGGACCTAGATGATCCTTGAGGTCTCCTTCCAATCTTACCATTCTATGATTGTAATGAATGTATCCAAATAAAAAATGCATTACAGTTTTGGGAATGCTGATATGGGATGGAAGACTACTTACTGAATGAGTAAATGAAGCTTTTTTATAATGTCCATAACAATCCTACTGTATGCATTCAGGAAGACAACTTTCTTCTTTGCAAAAAAAGATTTTTAATCCTTGATAGAGCATGGTCTGAGTGCATGAGAGGAGTTTCACAGTAAGGGATGTGAAAGTGTTTATTTAAAGAGTCATGGAACACCTCTTCTGTACATACACCAGCATACAATATATACTTAGTTTTCTGCTCTGCAAAAATTAGTGCTATGATTGGGGTCTGTATTAGAGGCTCTTCACATTGTGGAGGCAATAAGGGAATAGTCTTGTGTTAAACCTGTCAATGACTGTCCTCCCCTGCCAGCTCTTTTGAAGCCTGATGTTCTAAGAGTGTCTGATTGCTTCTATCACATTACCTGTATACTGAATAAGCTTTTATCCATTGCAGTGTGATGGACAGTACATCCCTCTTCCAAGTCTGCAGGGCATAGCTGTGCTAAACATTCCCAGCTATGCTGGTGGGACTAATTTCTGGGGTGGAACCAAAGAAGATGACGTGAGTAACATTTCAAAGAAGTAATCTTCTGGGCAAACCCAGCAATAAATAGTAGCTTTTACTTTGGATAGCAGCTCTTATTCAGCGAGACTGTTTTGACTTCTTTTGTGTCTGTTCCAGCAAAATGTTCATAATAAGGCTTAATGATTTTTTTTTTTTAAATGTTTATAGGAGTATTTCCAGAAATTAACAGACACAAATAATTTTTCTTTATATTGTTTTGCAAACTCACCTGAATGAGGTTTCTTACAGCACATATTCTTGTTTGTTACATTCTAACCATAAGAAAGGTGGCCAAGGATAATCACTCACCATTTATACCTAAATTTTTCTCTTGTTCTTCAAACAGTTTTGATCTGAGAGATGATGATTCAGAAAATGAGGACCAAAGCATTTAGTGACTGATGATTTAGTGGAGATAGTATTCTGGTTTTAAAATATTCTTTTCAATGAGCTTCTGAAACATTTTAAGATATCTTTTTTTTCTCCTTCCTCGCATCTCATAAGGAATGTTTCACTGCACAGATACCTAAACAGCTTACAACTTGGAGCAGTCTTACTGATGCCATTCAGCAATCCTGGGATGCTCTGAAGGGAAGTGCCACCTGGATGTGGCACAAAACCATGGCACTTGCACTGTGGAGCACTTACCCTGGGAAACCCCTCCTTAGCCTCCTGGCCAAAGCCACTGCTTAATGCATTGGAGTGAAGGCTTCCAATGGCTTGGAGGGCAGCAGCGACTGAAGTCCCTCAACTTGTTCTCTGTCATCTCACTCCCTGAGCCATTGCTGCAGAGAGGCTAGATTAGACAGTCTTGGATATGCACCCTCTTGTTCTTCACCTCCAGAAAATCCTCTATCAGGAGGCAGGACCTGTCTGGCTGTGACTTTGGAGATCCTGTCAGGGATTTTCTCTGGTCTGTTCTCGGGTGTCTCTGATGGTTTACTCTGCCCATGGTGCCAACTGAGGTAGAATACCACTCAGAGAGGTGATCTCTCTACCTGTTAAACTCTTACTAGAGCGATGTCCTGTGCTGATTTCCACCCCCTCCGACCTCAGTGCTCCCTGTTGCAAATCAGGTTGCAATGGTCTGTCTTCAGTTGACCTTAGTATCTCCTGCCAGACCCAGCTGAACTCCAGACTAAGAGTTGTCCTGTGGCATGGATTCCCCTGCAGGACACTAGGTGGCAATGGCACATGTGAGACTTTCTATGCTTTGCCTAAGCTGGTGGAAATGCAATGTTTTGGCTGGATGTGAGGATATTTGTTCCATACAGAGGCAGTTTTCATATTTACAGTGGATAATTGTATACAGTGCAAACAAGATCCTCTTCAGTATGAATGCTGAATGTTTAACAAAGCTGAGCATGGACACAGATGTTGCTTTCCAGAGAGTTCAAAACATAAGATAAGCACTTCTGAGAAAAAAGACACCATTATGCCTCTCAACTTCAAGAACCTCTTAGATATTAAGTACATTAAGCAAGCAGTTTTGAATTGGCCTTTCATCTTGCTTTTAGCAAAGCAGTCTGCATGCTGAAACATGCCATCTTTCCTGTAAAAGGGTATGCCTCATCATTCAGATATTTGAAATGCTGTTAACACTACTGTTTTCAAATAATATTTGCCTACTGTCTATGCTGCCTCACTCATGACTTTGGAGAGACAGTGTAGTTACTCTACAATATGGGTTTAAACTGGCAGAGGGGAGATTTAGACTGGATGTTAGGAGGAAGTTGTTTGCAGTGAGGGTGGTGAGGCACTGGCACAGGTTGCCCAGGGAGGTTGTGGCTGCTCCCTCCCTGGAGGTGTTCAAGGCCAGGTTGGAGGAGGCCTTGAGTGAGCTGTGCTAGTGGGAGGTGTCCCTGCCTATGGCAGGGGGTTGGAACTAGATGATCCTCGAGGTCCCTTCCAGCCTTACCATTCTATGATTCTATGATAAGAGTATTTAAATCTTGAAAATTAATCTGTTTCATTGAACATACAATCTTAAGTGCTAGAAGGCTTCCAGGAGACCTTAGAGTAGCCTTCCAGGATCTGAAGGGGACCTACAGGAGGACTGGGGAGGGACTATTTACAAAGTCTTGCAATGACAGGACAAGGGGCAATGGGTTTAAACTGGCAGAGGGAAGATTTAGACTGGATGTTAGGAGGAAGTTGTTTGCAGTGAGGGTGGTGAGACACTGGCACAGGTTGCCCAGGGAGGTTGTGGCTGCTCCCTCTCTGGAGGTGTTGAAGGCCAGTTTGGAGGAGGCCTTGAGTGACCTGTGCTAGTGGGAGGTGTCCCTGCCTATGTCAGGAGGTTGGAACTAGATGCTCCTCGAAATCCCTTCCAACCTTACCATTCTATGATTCACCATTAAAAAAATGAATATTTTATTTCCCTTTCAGATATTTGGTGCTCCATCATTTGATGATAAAATCTTAGAAGTTGTTGCAGTATTTGGCAGCATGCAGATGGCAGTTTCAAGAGTCATCAAGCTGCAGCACCACAGAATAGCTCAGGTTTGTTTCTTAATTGAAAGCATGCAATATGTTTGGGATGCTGGCAAGTAGTGGTACTCCTGATGACCACCACACTATACATTAATCAAGTGCTGACATTGTTTTAATTTTAATGGGTAACAAATTGTCTTCAGTGATGAATGAAGTATGAAAGGGTTTCATCCTTGAAACAGTCCTGGAGGGAAGCCATAGGCTCCTAGTAATCAACCTATTTCAGGTGGCCTGTCAGTTTCATTAGTATTTATTGCTCTCCAGAATAATGTGTTTGTTCTTTTCCAGTGTCGGTCAGTGAAGATCACCATACTTGGTGATGAAGGGGTTCCAGTGCAAGTTGATGGAGAGGCATGGATCCAGCCCCCAGGAGTTATTAAGATCATACATAAGAACAGAGCTCAGATGCTAACACGAGACAGAGTATGTTGCAGAAAGTCTGTTAAGAGATACCATTACTGACATAGGTTTCTGTAGTACTTGGATTCAGTTAGAATGTAAACAAAAATAGTGCTTACAAAACTGTTTTGTAACTATTTCTGTAACTCACATAGTTCCTTATGGTGATACAATTTCTGTCATGAACTGGTATAAGTGACAAAGCTTTGAGAGCTTCTATCAATTTAACTAGTGCCATTACTTTATTCTTGTTAATATATAGTAAGTCAAAACACAGTAGCATAAATACCACAATTCTATAATGTCCATTTTCCAAAGTAACTGTCTGTAGGTTTCTGTCCTTTCTCTTTCTGTCCTACTAATCCACTCCTTCATGACCCAGTCTCAGACAGAAGAGACAGGCAGAACCTAGTCACAGAGCCACTGGAGAATTCATGGTGGTCTAAGATTACTTAGGTGTTACTGCCTCTCAGTTCTTCATCCACTAATTAGATGTTGCATGTAGGATGGACTTAATAGCATTTCAACTCTATCTTAGTAAATGTCTTACTTTTCCTCATCATTTTTTAGATTTGAAGCCTGTATGAGTTTCAGACTTGAATCTTACTATCCATGCAAAATGCTCTTTTGTTATCTTCTTTGTGTTCTTACTGTCTTGGAGGATGCTTTTTGAGGATAATGAGATAGAGAGATTTATGTAATGTAATGTTATTATTTATACAGCTAATATTACTTATTTATATTAAATTAAATTTAAAAGTGGCTTATTTGTTAAACTAGTTTTATATTTATATACTAAATACTAAGTAATTATATTTATATACAAACATTTAATAGAAATTAAAATTTATAAAACAATAGTTCTTCTTACTAGGTAAGAATACTTCAAGTGCTATGAACTGAATGCATAATTCATTTTGATTAGGCCTTTGAAAACACCTTGAAGTCTTGGGAAGACAAACAGAAGTTTGATTCCTGTAAACCTGTCATTCGATCTCCCTTGTACCCTCAGCAGGCTGTTGATTTGGCTACAGAAGAAGAAGTTGCACAGATCCAACTGTGCTCACAGGCTGCAGAAGAACTTATTACCAGGTACAATAAAATGAATAATTTTGGATTGCAAATCTAGACAGTAAGACTGAATTATTAATGCAAATGCATGCATAGATGTGGAAGTGTCTAATCTTTCCTGGGTTTTGATTAATGTTTAGTTGACACTCTGTCAGTTACTATTTATGGGGTTTTTTCTANGCTGCCCACACTGCTCTTGCTGCAGCCCAGCACACAGTTGCTGTCTGGGCTGCACTCACACTGCAGGCTCATGTTGAGCTTTTCATCAACCCACACCCCCAGGTCCTTTTCCTCAGGGCTGCTCTCAGCCATTCACCACCCAGCCTGGAGTTGTGCTTGGGCAACCTCTTAAGGCAACATCTTAAGGAAATGCCTTGTGAAGTAAGTGGAATGGTTTTTAATATAACTTCAAATAAGTTATCTTAATGTACTAGGGGTTTTCACTATGCTTTATTTTAATTAATACCCCAAACATTATTGGTGTGATTTTTGTGTAGCATTTGTGTTCTAAGACAAATAAATGTGTCTTATATTTCAGAGCAGTATAAATAATCTGTGTGATGGATACAACTTCTGTGAGGTGCTGTATTAATTGAAAAGATACTTGTATTTCAAATTTTATTATAAAGATCTTTATTTTTTTAAGTGTGTATTTTCTCATCTGATAAAATTGTGCACTCTTAACATTTATTCCTTAAGGGAGCTAAGAAATTTTTTTTTTCTTTTTAAATATTTTTGTAGGATCTGTGAAGCAGCAAAAATACATGGCCTCTTGGAGCAGGAGCTTGCTCATGCTGTTAATGCATGTTCACATGCATTAAATAAAGCCAACCCAAGGTTTCCTGAGGTAAAAGAAGAACAGAGATTTATATATAAGTAAATAAGCTACAATATCTGTGTGCATATGTGTGAGACATGGGAGCTGTACTCCCTGTCCTCATGTTAAAAGAAGCTGGATGATAATTCTTGAAGCTTTTGATAAGCAAGGCTCCTAAACATATACACACATGCTCAAATTGAAATGAAATTGTTTAACATATGAATGGATGCTGTATTTTCTCCCTAGTTTTTGTAAGGTCAAGGTAGAGAAAGTCACTCCTGAGAGGTGCTGCTCTCTATAGCAGCACAGAGCCTCAGTCCTTCATGTGCACAAGGAAACACTCAGTAGCTAATGAATTTGGTAGAGATCATGATCAATGGTCCTGAAATTTATTAGTAATACCAGGAATGGGAGTTAGGATAACTGTCCTTTTACAGGAGAGTATTAAAAAGGACAGTCTTGTCCTAGTGTTAGATTGCTATGCTGTCTGAAAGGGTAGTAGATGCAGTCTCTGGATTCATCAACATCTTCCCCAGCTGATCCTCTCCTTTGTGAATGTTGCATGTTAGAAAGGAACATTAATGACATTTAAAATGCAGACCTCCTGGATGTTGTTGCAAGGAGGAATGAGCAGTTGAAAGGGAGATGAGGAGTTTGGATTAGGGGCATGGTAAGNCCTGTAGGTGCCCTGTGACTGCACTCAGGATGATCTGCTCCATTGTCTTGCATGGCACTGAGGTCAGGCTGACAGGTCTGTAATTTCCTGGGTCCTCCTTCTGACCCTTCTTGTGGATAGGCACCACATTGGCCAGCTTCCAGTCTTCAGGGACTTCTCCAGTGAGCCAGGACTGTTGATAAATGATAGAGAGTGGCTTTTGTCTGTTTTGTCTGTTGCCTTTTAGCAGCAGTAGAGAATTTGCTTCATTTGCACCAGTGGTCCAGAGCCAGGGGGGTTCATCCTGAAGTGATGCAGCAGTGCTTATTAAATCAAGTGAGCTGACGTAGTTCTGAGCACAAGTAAACCAAACTCAAGTCAGCAAACATCAAAAACAATTGGCAAAATAATCTCATATCTGCTTGCAGACAAGTGTGTAGGCATGTCCCCAGACAGAGTTGGAGGCATGTAAAATGCTGGTACTACATAAAGGTCAGTTCTTGTGTGGATGCATTTACAGAAATGTTCCAGGTGTTATGCAGAGGGGAAATGAGTTTCATTTTGATTTCTCTCTTCACCCTAGACAGTCTGAGTATTTTCAAGAAAGGTTAATTAGGTAAAGGCTGTCTGTAGCTAATCTAAATTTATGATTGGTAAATATGTTAGTTAACCTTTACTTCTTAAAATATGGCTGGCAGCTCACTTCTGCTAAGCATCAGGTAAGCAAATACAGATCAACAGTCACTGTTAAATGGGCCCACAACTTTTCTGCTATGCTTTGTCATCCATAACAAACGTGGATTTATCTCACAGGTGGCTGGTCACTTGGTGACCTTCAGTATTGTGTGGTCAGATTAAATGAAACTGAGGAAAAGACAGTAAACAAAGACTACATTTCTGTTTTCAGTGCTGAAGTTGTCAGTGAACTGATGTGCTTCTCCTAGGAAAAGCTACTTAGGATCTGTGCTGTAAGCCCAAGTACTTATTGTCAGTCTGACTTGCATCACTTCCCATAATTTTTTATGATGCTTATTCCCCAGAGCCTTACCAGAAACACTGCCATGGAGATAGCTGTCAATGTGAAGGCCCTACATAATGAAACTGAATCTCTGCTAGTAGGAAGAGTTCCTTTGGTAAGGTCACAAAATAAATTTTTGTTTATTCTGTCATTTGATTATCTGTGATTTGTTTGTTGCTGGTTTTCTTTAGCTGGGTTTTTCAACATACTGCAAGAAACTCTGTAAAGCAGACTGAAGCATCTTGCACAGCTTTCATCACCTGGATTGGAATGACTTGTGAATTCTTCTCCTAGGTTGGCATCCATAGTACCTCACTTCAGATATCTGAAAGATCATTGCCTGGGCTCCTCTTTTTAATACTCAATGGAGAGAAACATGTGTCCATGTTGAGGTTAATTTACACTCAACTGTCTTAGAGGTCTGTCTTAGAAAAAAAATTAATCATCTTTGAGTTTGAGAGAATTTCAGGAGTTCTGCTGTTCTTTTTTGTTCAAATTGCTATTATTATTGCCCCATATTTCAGATTGAATGAGAAATCAAAATACAGAAGTTTCTTTAAAATTTAAGATAGTTGAAGAGGAATTAGAAGGTTTGAGTTGGTGCCATACTAGGACTAATTTATCAAGGCAGTGTGGAAGTAATGTTGTTATGCAAACCTTTCCATTGAAACTACATTTTCTATAGCCAGTTGTGATCTAATTATGTTGCCCAACTAGTCACAGAATCACAGAAACATCCAGGTTGGAAAAGATCCTCAGGATCACCAAGTCCAACCTATAACCTTAATGTACAAGATTCACCTTAAACCATATCCCTAAGCACCACATCCAAACAACCCTTAAACACATCCAGGGTTGGTGACTCAACCACCTCCCTGGGCAGCTCATTCCAGTGCCTGACCACTCTCTCCATGAAAAAATTTTCCTGTTGTCCAATCTAAACCTACCCAGTCTTGGCTTGAGGCCATTCCCCCTTGTTCTGTCTCCAACTACCTGTGAGAATACACCAACTCCAACCTCTCCACAATGTCCTTTCAGGTAGTTGTAGGCAGCAATCATAGAATGGTAAGGTTGGAAGGGACCTCAAGGATCATCTAGTTCCAGCCCCCTGCCATAGGCAGGGACACCTCCCACTAGCACAGCTCACTCAAGGCCTCCTCCAACCTGGCTGAGGGAGCAGCCATAACCTCCCTGGGCAACCTGTGCCAGTGCCTCCCCACCCTCACTGTGAAGAACTTCCTTCTGACATCCAGTCTAAATCTCCCCTCTGCCAGTTCAAACCCATTGCCCCTTGTCCTGTCATCACAAGCCCTTGTCAATAGTCCCTCCCCAGCCTTCCTGTAGGCCCCCTTCAGATACTGGAAGGCTACTCTAAGGTCTCCTGGAAGCCTTCTCTTCTCCAGGCTGAAGTGCCCCAACTCTTGTAGCCTGTCCTCATAGCAGAGCTGCTGCAGCCCTCTGAGCATCTTCGTGGCCTCCTCTGGACCCACTCCAACACTTCCAAGCCCTTCCTGTGCTGGGGGCTCCAGAACTGCATACAATACTCCAGATGCTTAGCTTGTTTTATTAATGATTCCAAGTGACTGATTTCAGGATTCAACTCTACCTCAAAATGGTATTTCAGCAACCCCAGATAAAGCCAAAACAACTTTGCCAGGGATCAGATGGTTGCCTTACCTTATCCTCAGAGGTTTGACTCTCACAACAGCTGCAGAACAGATTTCAGACCGGGGTTTTAAGGAAAACTGGTACCACCATGGGGTTCCCAAAGTGTTAATAAAGTCAATTTCCTGTAGGTCAGCAAGTCTCAAGCTTTTTATCCTGCTACCAATTTCTTTTCATGTTTGGGCTTCACTTACATTTTTGGCCTTTTGCCTCCTATCTGGGGCTCCAGTCAAGTCCTCCTTCTTCCCACCCTCAGCCAGCAACAGTGGCTATCACTCCATGTCTCTGTAGAAAGAGTCATACAGGTATTGCATCACCACTGGAAGGCCTTTCAGAATGGAGTATCTTCAGTAATATCTACTTCCCCTTACTTTACCACAAGAGACTGATCCATCATATGAAGAGATCTGCAAATAGCAAGTCAGGCTTCCTGCCATGCATTAAATTCTTTTACACAACTTCTCATACAAAGTTTTTCCAGGCTTTTGCTCTTCTGGTCAGGTTTTGTCTCTCTTGAACTGTAAATGTCCACTTCTAGTGCATTCCAATATTGGTATTATCAGATCAATTTCACTTATGAAGACACCTGTACTAGTGGGAGGTGTCCCTGCCTATGACAGGGGTTGGAACTAGATGATCCTTGAGGTCTCTTCCAAGCTTACCATTCTATGATTCTATGATAGTGATCGACAACAAGGTCCAGCTGGTCTGCACCAGTATTCTCAGATGTCTCAGTAATCCCTTGGTTGTTGAGACCATACTAAATGTAGTGTTAGGCTGATCTGATGCATCTCTGAAGGAGATTCTAACTTGGGAAGACTATTTGTTTTCACCATTTCTTTACACTCACCANCTGCTACCAATTTCTTTTCATGTTTGGGCTTCACTTACATTTTTGGCCTTTTGCCTCCTATCTGGGGCTCCAGTCAAGTCCTCCTTCTTCCCACCCTCAGCCAGCAACAGTGGCTATCACTCCATGTCTCTGTAGAAAGAGTCATACAGGTATTGCATCACCACTGGAAGGCCTTTCAGAATGGAGTATCTTCAGTAATATCTACTTCCCCTTACTTTACCACAAGAGACTGATCCATCATATGAAGAGATCTGCAAATAGCAAGTCAGGCTCCCTGCCACGCATTAAATTCTTTTACACAACTTCTCATACAAAGTTTTTCCATGCTTTTGCTCTTCTGGTCAGGTTTTGTCTCTCTTGAACTGTAAATGTCCACTTCTAGTGCACTCCAATATTGGTATTATCAGATCAATTTCACTTATGAAGACACCTGTACTAGTGGGAGGTGTCCCTGCCTATGACAGGGGTTGGAACTAGATGATCCTTGAGGTCTCTTCCAAGCTTACCATTCTATGATTCTATGATAGTGATCGACAACAAGGTCCAGCTGGTCTGCACCAGTATTCTCAGATGTCTCAGTAATCCCTTGGTTGTTGAGACCATACTAAATGTAGTGTTAGGCTGATCTGATGCATCTCTGAAGGAGATTCTAACTTGGGAAGACTATTTGTTTTCACCATTTCTTTACACTCACCATGAAGGTGAGGCACTGGCACAGGTTGCCCAGGGAGGTTGTGGCTGCTCCCTCCCTGGAGGTGTCCAAGGTCAGGTTGGAGGAGGCCTTGAGTGAGCTGTACTAGTGGGAGGTGTCCCTGCCTATGGCAGGGGGTTGGAACTAGATGATCCTTGAGGTTCCTTCCAACCTTACCATTCTATGATATGATTCTATGAAGTAGTCAGCTGTTTGTGTGTGGTAACAACATATCTAGATTTAAATGTTGTATTATAATAAAACTAAAAATACTACTTTTTTTTCTGGCCTGTTTATAAACAGCAGTTAGAGTCTCCTCATGAAGAACTGTTGTCTGATGCTTTGCACAGCGTGGAAACAGAGCTGAGAAAACTTGCTGACATTCCTTGGCTTTATTATGTTTTTCAACCCAATGATGATGAGGTGAGTTTGATTAATGCTTTCTGTTTCTAATCGAAATTAATTTTCTTTTGATGAGGAAGAGTAAGATAGAATCTGTCATGATCTGGAGAGGCACTTTCAGTAATGATGTTGGATCATTACTGAAATGTACTGTTGGATCGCTGAAGTCATAGCGACAGTGGACA
>WBNM01011156.1:0-13798 GCA_013399055.1 Ramphastos sulfuratus | reverse complement strand
GGTCTTTTTCAACCTGGTTATTTCGGTGCTGTATGAAATTTGGCAGTCATTGTGAGGAGGATTTTTTTTCATTCTTCTAGCCAGAGCTGAAATTTCTTTAGTAAAATGTTTATTTTATCAAGTCATCTTTGTACTGGCAACTAACACAGGGCAACAGGATCTTCCTGTGCTAACAATCCATTTTGTGTTTCACCTCTGAAGATGTACTTCAAAATGCAATTGTGAATTAGCAGAGCTGGGCTGGAGATGTGATACTGGGACAAGGATCACAGAATCACAGATTTGTCAGGGTTGGAAGGGACCTCAAAGATCATCCAGTTTCCAACCCTCCTGCTGTGGGCAGGGACACATCACACTACATCAGGTTGCTCAGAGCCTCATCCAACCTGGCCTTAAAAGCCTCCAGGGATGTGGCTTCTACCACCTCCCTGGGCAACTTGTTCCAGTGTCTCACCACCCTCATGGTGAAGAATTTCTTCCTAACATCCAATCTGAATCTGCCCATTTCTGGTTTTGCTCTATTGCCTGTAGTCTCATCACCAACCAACCTCCTAAAGAGTCCCTCACCAGCTTTCTTGTAAGCCCCCTTCAGATGCTGGAAGACCACAATAAGGTCTCCTTGGAGCCTTCTCTTCTGCAGACTGAACAGCCCCAACTTTGTCTCCATGATGATGGTCAGTTCCCATAGTTTTGGGTGGACCTAGATTATGCGTGAAGAAAAGAACAAGGGCACTGTAATGAACCCTTAACCATGCTTTACCACAGCTATTTCTTGAGGACCACGTGTCTGTTCTGAAAAGAATGTCCAAGTGCTTTGTTGTTTCCTGCTCTTTGTAAATACTCTTCAGAAGTCAAACACACCCATTTCCTCAAATCTCAGGGTTTTAAGAGTTGTGTATAAGTGCTGTAGAAAGTTCTTTGCTTCAGAAGAATGGTACAGTATTGTATTAAAACCTTTGGAGAGACATTGTCCATCGCTTGAAACAGCACAGTTGGCCCTGCTGGCTCTGTGGCTCCTTTCTATTCCCAAAGCTGGCCTTGCTAGCCAACCATTCTGCATGTTGTCTTAGTGAGAGGTTAAACTGGAAGGGATTGCTGATAACTTTATTATATAAAAATAAAGAAAACTTTATTGACTCTGGATTGCTTAGGTAGCTGTCTATAGCATTTTTACTTTTATGACTAATGAAAAACGTTTATCAGGGACTGGAGGGAAAAATGGCTCCTTGGACATCCCCATTCTTGTTCTCTGTATTCAAAGGACAGCATTTTCAACAGGTCCCAGGTTTGCCCAATTGTGTTTCTGTGTTTAGCTGTGCTTGCTTTGACATTATCTGGGGCAGAGAAGCAGCAGCTTTGAAAATCCCAGGGTAGAGGGGCCAGAACAGGAGAGGCGTCAGAGAAACTATGTTCAGGGCCCACTATGCCCCATTTCTCTCCAAGACCTGAAAGAGATTCAGCATCCTGTCTGCTCTGGTTATGTATATCTGAGAATACAAAAGCTCTTTTTTAATGCTCTCAGCCTAATATAGGTAGGATGGCATCCTTGCCTTTAAATATTCAAAATATGCCCAAGTTTGTCACTAACAGCTGTTATGGCTCTTATTTTAATGATGAGAGCCTGGGTGCTTCTGGCTTCTCTAATCACCACTTGTGACATTGATGAGGGGATAGAGAGTCTGCTCAGCAGGTTTGCTAACGATACCAAACTGGGAGGCTTGGCTGACACGTGAAGGCTGTGCAGCCATTCAGCGAGACTTGGGTGGAGAGCTGGGCAAAGAGCAACCTCATGAGGTTCAACATGGATAAATACAGAGTCCTGCGGCTGGGAAGGAATAATAAACTGCACCAGTACAGGCTGGGAGGTGATCTATTGCAAAGGAGCTCTGTGGAGAGAGACCTGGGGGTCTTGGTAGACAAGAAGCTATCCATGGGACAGCAATGCACCCTTGAGGCCAAGAAGGCCAATGGGATCCTGGGGTGCATTAAGAGGAGTGTGACCAGCAGATCAAGGGAGGTTCTCCTCCCCCTCTGCTCTAGTGAGACCTCATCTGGAACATTGCGTTCAGATTTGGGGTCCCCAGTTCAGGAGGGACAGGGATCTATTTGAAAGAGTCCAATGGAGGGCTAGGAGGATGATTAAGGGGATGGAGCACTGTCCTGTGAAGGCTGGGGTCAAGAGGGAGGGGACAGGCTCTATTCAGTCATGCCCTGTGATAGGACAAGGGGTGATGGATATAAAGTACAGTACAGGAAGTTCCACTTCAACATGAGGAGTAACTTCTTTACTGAAAGGGTCACAGAACACTGGAACAGGTTGCCCAGAGACATTGTGGAGTCTCCTTCTCTGGAGACTTCAAGACCCATCTGGATGCGTTCCTGTGCAACCTGCACTAGATTCTATGGTCCTGCTCTGGCAGGGGGGTTGGACTCGATGACCTGTGGAGGTCTCTTTCAACCCCTAACATCCTGCGGTCCTACATTAAAGAGCTGGTTGCAGTCAGGGTAGCAGCGTTTGGCTTCAGTCAGTCTCCTTGCTGCTGCCTTGTACAAATGAGGTGGTTATAATTCAGCAGCGCTGGCACAAAGAGATGAATGCATGCTCATGTCTCCTGCTTAGCCCTTCACAGCCAGCTGCCTGAGAACTGGATGAAGATAGTCTCTGGGGCTGCAGTGCACCTGCCTGTCTATTGGGGTATTGGCTGAACTGTTTAAAAGCTCATTAAAGTTGCATTGCCTGTCCATAGTTCTTTCCTTACCCCTCCTCTGGCTAGCTGTCCTGGCTTTTGTGAACAAACCAGAATTGATCACACCAATTAGCCAGGCCCAGGGGAGATTTTGAAATGTTCATGTATGTGTTGTGTGTTGCTTCTTTTTTTTTTTTTTTTTTTTTTTTTCCCCCTCTGCTATTAGGTAGCTCTTTGCTACTGCTAATGATTTGTGTTTCCTCATGTTGATGCATTTGTTGTTCTTGCCTTTAAGTTCTCAGTAGGCTGTTATTTAGGTAACACAGAAGACCTCAATGTTTGCTTAGCTTTAAAATTCTAATTCAGTATTCAACTATATTCCAGCTGCTGTTAAAAGTTCCACTTGGATTTTTCCCCCTGAATTCACAGATCCATCAATGGTTTGGGTTGAAAGAAACCTTACAGATCAGCTAGTTCCAACCACCCTGCTATGGGCAGGGACACCTTCCGCTAGACCAGGTTGCTCAAGGCCTTGTCCAAGCTGGCCTTGAACACGTCCAAGGGAGAGACATCCATGACCTCCCTGGGCAACCTGTTCCAGTGTCTCACCACCCTCACTGTAAAGAATTCCTTCCTAATCTCCAGTCTAGATCTGCCCCCCTCAAGCTTCAATCCATTCCCTCTTGTCCTGTCGCTACAAGCCCTTGTTAAAAGCCCTTTCCCAGCTTTCTTGTAGCCCACTTCAGGTACTGGAAGGCTACTATAAGGTCTCCCCAGAGCTTTGTCTTCTCCAGGCTGACAGCCCCAATTCTCTCAGCCTGTCCCTATAGGGGAGGTGCTCCAGCCCTCTGCTCATCTTTGTGGCCCTCCTCTGGACCCACTCCAGCAGTTCCATGTCCCTGTTCTGCTGGAGACACTAGAACTGGATGCAGTGCGCCACAAAGTCTGTTGAAACAGGAACTCAACAGTAAGTTGTGGCTTGACAATTGAGAATCTCAACTGATGTGGTGGTTTTGGAGTATTGACAACTCAGTATGGCACTTGTGATCAAAATAAACACATCTCACCCTGTGAACTGGATGCTTGCCCTGGAAAAGAGGATGGAAGAAATCAAAGCTTTGGTATTTTAATCTTTAGGTTATGCAATTGTATAGCACAGTCATGATGTGTATTCAGTTCCCTTTGTTAGGTCATTTTTGTTTGTTTTAGGAAAATACCAAATCAGTTTCCTAGTTCACACCTATACCATCGTGGTGCTCTGTTAGCCACTTTGCTGCATTCTTTTATGCGGTTGTAATGTGAGTTTGTGGATATCCAGGATTTAATCCTTTCTACTTTGGTAACTAGATCCCAGTTTACTTCACACTTTGCCATAAAAATGTATTTTAAAAACTGTTTCTGCTCTCAGTACAGAACTAATTCTGGAATAACCTCTGTACCTAGTTACTTGGTGCTCTTTTTTGAGTTGCATCTTTTTGATTGCAGAGCAGATATTTTAACTCAAACTTCTATCACTTAAGTCATGGTTTAGGTAGGTGGCTTGGCTATAATTTGAATTTTCAAGACACCCCCAGTCTTGTACTCTTTCCTTCATCCAAACCCACAAGTAGGTGACGTTCCTAGGAGGACTTAGCCCTTACTTTGCTCCTTGTATCTACATGGGAGGTGTTTTCACTGCTTGGCGCTTCCTCTTCTTTTACTCTGGGTGAATTCTAATTCTTTCTTTTATTTTGACTCCTAACCTAGGTCATTCTGCTGTTCAGACACACAGATAAATCCAACACTGGGTGTTTGCGTATGGGGTGCAGCCTTTGATGTAAGCATTGCTTCCTGTGTTGCCACAGCAGTAGGGCTATAAAAAGTACTCTGAAAGTATCAGAAGCATCCTCCGTAATATATTTAATTAAAACCATAATTTCCAGTAGGCCTCAAACACATATATTGTTCCAACTCATGACATTGTGATAATAAGATGACAGCTTTAAAATGTAGTGGTTTGGCTAAGCCTTCTCCTTCCTATTTTCCTTTTTGGTTTTAGGGACTCTTGATGTTACAGCCTTCATATGGCACATGAATTCTTGGCAGAGTTTCCTCTGCTTGTACTCCAGACCTTTACTGCTGTTCTCACACATTAAAATGTTGGGGGGGTTATATTCAGTTGCTGTGGACTTGTTGTCCCTTGTTAACCACAAAGGATAAATAGTTCTTGTTTTACAAATTCACAAGACTAACAATTCTTGCATTAATATTTCTTGGTCATATATATTTTCTTCAGTGATCTTTGGAGATATCTTCATCACTGTGAATGAGGTTCTCAACTCTGCTTCTTTCTCCCCTCCTACCTAATCTTCATGAAATTGAGCTACCAATTTTTTCCCCCAAGAAAAGGAAGACATTTGATTGAAGATGCAAAAATTAACTCCAGAAGAGCCTCAGTTTTGCTGGTAGAAATTTGGGGTGTTCATTGTAGAATACAAGATGGATGCTGGTCACGAGATGGCCATGAGATGCAAGTACCTGTCTTCCATGTTAACTGCTCTTTTGTTATTATATCTAAGGCACCAGATGGGTAGAGTGCATTTTCTTCTCCCTCTAAGGCCTCCAGCTCTCAGGATTGGTGCCACATGTCTGGCTGGCCCCATGCAATGAGTGTGTAGTGTGGAGATACCTCCAGCAGACCAGTTCATGATGGTGAGGGCAATAAATGCATTAAAAAATGCCCCCTGTAAGCATTATTCTGGGACTGGCAATGGTTAAGCAACTTGCAGAAAACTATTCAGACTTGGAACCAGTAATTGTAGAACTGTTTACAGTTTTAGTTTTACAGCTGTTTCACCTGCCTCCTGCGTGCTGCAGATTGGTCATCAAGCACATAGCTACTCAAACTTCCTTCTTGCAGAAGTGAAAATGAGATCACAGACCAGATTTGCTCCCTTTGCTGGTTTCCACCAAGGACTGTAACTTGTAAAAATATTTTTTTTTTTTATCCTCAACAGCAGTGGAGTGACCGACTTGTCCGATGAACTAAGCCTGTGCCAGTCATACCAACTGAAACATTACTGACTCTCTGCTTCAAAGCACAGCTTTGCAATCTCTTTGAGGAGGTGGCTTTGCCCACATCTAAAATGTGAATTGATCTGCTGCTCTCAATTTTGCTTGGAAGTTGATGCTGGGACACCCTTTGCTGATAGGGTAGCACCAGGCTGAGGGATTGACAGACTTGTTCCTCTGGGTGGGACTTGAGCTAAAATTGGAATTAATAAACCAGATTGCTCCTAATCAGGCCAAATTTGTAACAGAGAAGTAACTTGAAAAAAAGATGTTTTGGAGGGAGATTGGTGAGTTGTGCTGAGCTGGATCAGAACTCTTCTCTGCAGAAGTGCATCCAGGAATTTGCTTTCAACTGTGTGGTGCAGCCCTGGGCAGAGACAGGCCTGTAATTTTAGGTATTGAGAGCTGGACTTAGGCAGGATTGCCACAGGTGCTGTTTTAAGACTGAGTACTTTAACCGTAGGCTTAAGGATAATGATGTATTTCATGAACGTTTCTCTGGGTAATTAAAATACAAGGGAGGTTTATTTCTGTAAATTGAAACAATTAGATTGTGACTTTGTGCACAGCCTGGCCAGTTTCACTCTCAATTATCTAGGTACTCTGTGTGTTATTTCAGTGTCCAGGAAATTCATGGGTGGTGAAAATTCAGCCTTGCCCAGAACATGATGGAGTACTCTGCCTTCAACTCTGCCCAGCACTGCCCACAGATGAAGTATCCTGCCCGTAGAAGAAGCTAGCTTCCATACAAGGGAGTTGTATTTGTTTCAAGTGCAGTGCTGGCTTCTTTTCTTTACAACGTAGCTAAGCATTCTTGATCACTAGACTGATGAGGGATTAGGACTTTAAACCTTCAGCTTAGATTTCTGAGCTGCAAGTTTTTATCCTACATGAACCAATTTCTCTCCCTCTGTGGTATTTCCATGTTCGGATAAAGACACTTTGAAGTAAAGCAAATGCAGTTTAACTTTGAAAACAACAGAGCTATACTATTCAGTGCTATCAGTTTTTGATAAGCAGAATGACATTTTTAAAGGTAGCTTATTCCTCTTCTTTCTGCAACCCCTACATTACATAGGGAAGTTACTATGAAGAGGAGACTGGGGAAAAAGAAATATTCTGCTTTAAGTATCTTTGACACCTCTCATGATACCTTTTCTTTCCCCCCTCCTTTTTATATTGAGAGAAGTCATACAGTACAGCCCTTTAGCTCTTTTTAAACCTTGCCATAAAGACAATTTCTTCTCAGCAGAATAAAACTAGAGCATCAATACTATATTCACACGCCACTGGCAGAATCACAGAATGTTAGGGGTTGTAAGGGTCCTCCAGAGATCATCCAGTCCAATCCCCTGCCAAAGCAGGATCACATAGGGCAGGCCATACAGGAACATGTCAAGGTTGGCGTTGGAAGTCTTCAGAGAAGGAGACTTCACAACCTCTCTGGGCAGCCTGTTGCAGTGCTCTATCACCCTCACAGTAAATAAGTTTCTCATGTTGAGGTAGAACTTCCTGTGTTCTAGCTTATATCCATTATTCCTTGTCCTGTTACTGGGTGCCACTGAAAAGAGCCTGTCCCCATCCTCAATGCACCTGTTAAATTTCTTTGACATATAACTAAAAAGCCAATGAGTAATCTGTCCAACCTCCAGGAATGTTTGTTGTGCTTTTTATCCTTAAGTTTTGTTTTGAGGTTTTGCAAATGAGCCTTCCTGTGATGACAGATGCCCCTTGTAGCTTCATAGGATAATATAGATGAAGAGCCCTCTTGGAGCTCTTTGCTCCAAGGCCATGCTTAAAGAAGGCTCAACTAGATCAGGTAGGTGAGGGCCTCATAGAATCACAGAATCATTGAGGCTGGAAAAGACCTCTGAGATCATCAAGTCCAGCCTATAACCTAACACCACAACATCAGCTAAACCATGCCACCAAGTGCCACATCCAGTCTTCTCTTAAAGATTCCATCACTTCCCTGGGCAGTCCATTCCAGTGCTTAATCACCCTTTGCATGAGGAAGTCATCCATTCCAACCCCCCTGCAATGAGCAGGGGACATCTGCAACTAAATTAGGTTGCTCAGAGCCCCATNTGTATTACCTTTACCTTGTATATTTCTGTAAATATTCCTGTATATAGTGTATATATCTGCTTGTATATTGTGCTGAGCTGTAAATATAGCTTCATCTAAACTTCCAGCCAACTGAGTTTTAGCCTGGGTCATTTTACAAAGTGTGGGGGGGCGGGTAACTCCTAAACCCACATCAAGTTGTTAGGGAACTGGACAGCTGCTGAAGTGACTTGCATTGCCAGTGGGCTTAAGAAAACTGAAGTACTTAAGGCTGCATTGTCCAGCCCGATACACTTGTGCCAGAGAGCCTGTTTTCTCTGGAAACTCTGGGAGCTGGAGCCCCAGTTTCACAGTGCAAAGCAACAGCAACTTCAGGAAAGCTTTTTCTCCTTTGCTCTGCCCAAGTCCAGTTATTCCCACTCCTGTGTTTTAGCACAGCACAGCAGCGTGTGGTGCACCAAAGCAAAAGATCAGATCTGGCTTAGAACCTTAGGGGAAAAAAAAAAAGAAAAAATAATAATAAAAACAGTTCTGGTTTTGAAATTTTCTTTGCAAGAGCAGGGGAAGAGGGGAAGTAGAATGGGAAGAAGCGTGTATGTGTTTTTTTTCTTGGTTGCTTAAAGCAGGGTCAGTTACCCAGCTGAAAGCTCACATGGTTGGTCTGAAATAACAAGGGCAGATGCAGGTCTGTAAGGTGGGAGAGGTGGGGCAAAGATTTAGGGCGTGGAGGCAGGAAGGTCAAAGTTGTGGTTTTAGCAGTTTCTTTGTAATGGTTGCCTTTTCAGAATTAACCAGTTCAGGCATCTGCCTACCCAGAGCTCCTTGCCAGTTGCCTTGTTAATTCTGTTTGCTTAACATTTATAATACAAGTTTATTTGCAAACAAGGTGTGGGAGTTCTAGTATTTGCTCTTGATATGTTTTCCAGTTCAGAGCACTATGGCCTCTTTTTTTTTTTTCTTTCTTAACCTACTTTTTTTTTCTTTGAGCACTTGACCTTAAATAATACTGCTTTAAGAAAACAAACCCCAAGCCCCGAGGCAAGTCATGTTAAATTTCATAATTGAATCAATTGGATGCCAGTTTTTCATCATTTTCATGTCGAGGTACAACACTGCTATGGAAAAGATCTGCTCAAAGATTAATTCTTTCCTAAATAAGCCTTTCTGTCCTCATATCCATTTTCCTCTAGTGCTTAATATTCAAGAAGCTGATGTTGCTTCCTAGGGGGTCCTAGTTTTGCTTCAGACTGCCTTGCAGTGTGCTTTGTTTCTCTTGTTGCAAAAGCATAATTGGGTAATCTTACTATTGTTCGCCTATATTCCAATGTTCTGGGTTTTTTTTATTGCTTCATGTGCTTAATAACGTCCATAGCAAGTTTTTTTGCTCTGTGTTGTGTTTATCTTTGAACCTGTTAAAAGATGGTGTTGCCTTTTTAAACCTTTCCTCCTCTTGCTGTGATCTTAGTATAGGCTCAGTACCCACAATGTTTTCCCATAGTCCTGGTTAGAGACTGAGAGCCCTGGGGCTGTTTAGTCTGGCAAAGAGAAGACTGAGAGGAGATCTCATTAATGTCTGTAAATGTCTGAGGGGTGGGTGTCAAGTGGATGTGGCCAATCTCTTTTTGGTGGTGCGCAACAATAAGACGTGGGACAACAGCTACAAATTGGAACAGAGGAGGTTTCGCCTCAATATGAGGAGAAACTTTATAGTGAGAGTGGCAGAGCACTGGAGTAGGCTGCCCAGAGAGGTTGTTGAGTCTCCTTCTCTGGAGACCTTCAGAACCCACCTGGATGTGCTCCTGTGTGGACTACCCTGGGTGATCCTGCTTTGGCAGGGAGGTTGGACTTGATCTCTGGAGGCCACATCCATCTGCTCCCTCCCTGGAGGTGTTCAAGGCCAGGTTGGACGAGGCCTTGAGTAACCTGTGCTAGTGGGAGGTGTCCCTGCCTATGGCAGGGGGTTGGAACTAGATGATCCTTGAGGTCTCCTTCCAACCTTACCATTCTATGATTCTATGAACTTTTAATATTCTATGGCATCTTTCATCTATTCCCTTCCTTTGAGGATTGGTTTAAACTATTCTCAGAGTTTTCAGTTTAGGGGGAAAAATGTTGTATGTCTCTGTCATTAGAAATGTATTCTAAGTGATTTTTTTACTCATTTTTATTCAGATGCTGAAAGGAGGCTGAATGATATTGAGAAGATTTCTATGATTCTATTATTTGGCTTATTTGGAAATAAAACCTACTGAACTGAAGAAATGCCTGGTCCCTGTAGGACTCTCATGCATCTATAAGAGTACAAGTGTCAAAGATGGAGACAACTAGCTTAAGTACTTCTATTGAAGCATGGACAACGAGGCTGTTGTAGGGTTGGGGTTTTTTTCCCCCTCAGCTGTATGTCAGGAAAAAAGAAATCTGCACATAGTTAATGTAGATAAAGTAGGCTTTTTAGTCATATCTGTAGATTCGGTTAATCCATTTGGATGGCTGAAGTAAATTTGTGGTGTCATCCATCTGCTTCCTTCCCAGGTTTGAGAAAGCATCAGATAAATGCTCCTGATAGCAGAGGCAACTGTCGCTTCCATCTTGGAGGTAGTCTGGTATCCTGTGATACACAGCAAAAGATAATTAGGATGTCATAGGGGATTTTCACCTTTCCAACTCTTTCCCTGTCCAAATTTTCCTTTTTTCCTTTGGCAGTGCTGTGTTTCTAGCTCATGGTGAAAAAAGCTTCTCTCTTAGCTTTCTGCAGGTGGCTTGAAATGAGAAGTTCAAAATCAGATGAAGTCTCTAGAGTTAGCACTGAATATTATTTCTTTTCCCTGTAGGTTTAAATTTCTGCCATTAAGTATTTTACAGAATGAAGAAACAGCACTGGCCTCATCTGACGGCTTTGGTTTTGTAAAGCTTTGTAAGAAAGACTCTTTGAAGAAAGAACAATCCTGCAATTAGTAGGATTTTACTCAGTGTTAGAGGTTGAAAATCTTGTTGGCAAGGAAATTGGGTCTGTGCCAGAACATGCTTTTAAATACCCATATTCTAATCCCATTTCCAAAGGCAATACTAAGAAAGCCCAACCCCTTTACGTGGCTGCTGGGAAGAAAGCGCCTGCTGGAAGACATCCATCTTATCAGCTTGTGCCATTTTCCTTTCAAGAGGAGCTCTTTGTCCTTCGCCTTTGAGAGCCTCCTCCCTCTCTCTACCAAGGGATGTTTCTTGCCTATTGTGTCTCTCTTTGAGCTGCCTTGTTAGTGCCCAGCTGAGGTGGCCTTTGTGCAGTGGTGAGCTGCCATCAACAGCTCCTCTTTCTGGTACACCAGAAGTACTTCTTCCTATTCCTGCCCACTCCCTGTCCCACTCATTCAGCTTCCAGAGCCTCTGCAGGGCTTTTTCATCCACACAGATGGACCAGCTTTGCATAATAGTCATTACAG
Organism: Ramphastos sulfuratus; assembly: GCA_013399055.1. NCBI lineage: Eukaryota > Metazoa > Chordata > Aves > Piciformes > Ramphastidae > Ramphastos > Ramphastos sulfuratus. The sequence continues at coordinate 2,556 of WBNM01011156.1, read as the reverse complement.
CCCTAGAAACTGTGCAATCATAGACTAGTTTAGGTTGGAAGGAACCTTTGAAGGTCCCAGCAGCTAGCCAGATCAGGCTGCTCCGAGCCCAGTCCAAGCTGACTTGGATTATTTCCAAGGATGGGATGCCTATCATCTGGACAACCTGTTGGAAAAACAGTGACCCCTATGTCCCTGTTTTTCCTTTGTGAACTCTAATTCCCCTTAACGTGCTTGCGTGATCACCAGATGAAGATCGGTGTGACTTTGCGGATCCTGCCTGTAGGTGCTTGTAAGCAGGTAAGTGTGTCCAGTCATTGATAGGTGCTCCAAACAGATGGACTTAAAATGGCATCATGGGACTGGAATTTTATTAGTTATTGTTGTTCTTGTGCTTTGGAAATTGCATTTAAATAGAGATAACTAATGAGAAAGAACCTTTCCAGTGGTGGCTTTGCTGTCCGTCTGCAGCTTGTCTCTGCAATTTGCTAGGCACGATAGCCTTAATATATCCATTAATGTGATCTCCTCTTGGACAGAGCAAGCTGCTGAGTGCCAGTATGCTGTCTGCTGCTGTCACTTTTTGACTTGGAGGAGCAAGAACTTGCAAGTTATTTTATATACAGGGCCACCAAAATGATCAGAGCACCTCCCCTGTGTTGGTGTTCAGCCTGGAGAAGACTCCAGGAAGACCTTATTGCAGCCTTTCAGTATTTTAAAGGGGACCTATAAGAAAGATGGAGAGGGACTCTTTATCAGGGAGTGTAGTGATAGGATGGAGGGTAACAATTTCAAACTGAAAGAGAGTAGATTAAGATATCAGGAAGAGATTCTTCACTGTGAGAGTGGTGAGACACTGGAAGAGGTTGCCTTGAGAAGCTGTGGATTCTCCATCCTTGGAGATGCTCAAGGCCAGGTTGGACAGGGCTGTGAGCAGCCTGGTCTAGTGGAAGATGTCCCTGCCAATGGTGGGGGTTTTGACCTAGATGATCTTTAAGATCCCTTCTAACCCAAACCATTCTATATTTCTGTCAGAAATAACCACAATCTTCTTTTTTAATGCTTTTCCCTGGTGAGCAGCCAGGTTTTCAAGAGACTTAGAGGATCAAAATGACATGGAGGGATTAGCCGGGTTGCTTGCACTTTCAGGAGAGACTTTTTTCTGGCCTGTAGGACAAGTGCAAGAATGTGTAGTTTGTACATGTTTATTTTCAGCCACGAAGTAGCAATCCTTGCCAGGTTTAAAAACAAAGTCTGAGTTGCTATGTATTACAGTACTGATGTCTTTCAAAGAAAGCCGATCAAAGCAGAGCAAAGAGAAAACACAAGCTTGGAGCATTGGAGTTTCCTGATCTCATTACCTTGTCTTCAGCACTTAAGATTAAGCTGTTCAGACAGCAAACTTCCCTTGTAGTGAGCTTGTAAACAGATCATGATAGCCCACTAAGTTTGTAGCGTCTGCTACCTTCAACCTCTGCTGCACAAATCATAACAGCGTCTTTACCTAAGCCTTAATTAAACCTTCAGATAAGTTGGGTTTTAGTGCTGTTTGCACATTCTGACCAGAAAATCCTTACTTTGGTGCCAGTCTCACTGTTTCCCATAGATCGATGAGTAGGGAGCAAACATCTCAGCTCGTGTCCATTCTGTGTCTCCATTTGCCATATGATTATTTTTTTTTTTCTTTCTCATTGTTACCAAGGCAACCCTCCTACCCACCCCCCACCCCAACAGGCGAGGTCTCAATACAATGTAAGTTATTGTCTGAAGCAATTATTAGGCTATTATTAAAGCACCATTGAAATATGTCAGTATCCCATAGGAATTTGAAACAAGCAGGAGCAGAGACAATAGCGAGCATTAGAGGACTCCCAATGCATCCTGCCTACTGTAACTCTCCTAACAATGTCTCTTAAAGTATGAGCAGTCTTCCCAAAGTGACCAAAGTCAGGGTTTGTCAGCGTGGAATACTGTTGAAAGGTAGAAGAGGAGAAATAGCTACCTCCACACTTCTCAGCTTCATGCTGCTCCTCACGTGGCTGCCGTGCATGCAGAACATTGTTTGCACAGGTTGAGTGTAGCCCACCGGGACATACTCTAGCATTGAGAGTGTTGTTATGATGGAAATGGTAATAAAATATCCCCATCCTGAATGGATTGGGGATTATTCTTTTGTTAGAGAGTCTTCTGCCGGGTCTCTTTAGCTTGGAGAGGAGGAGACTGAGAGGTGACCTCATTCATCTTTATAAATACGTAAAGGGCAAGTGCCAAGAGGATGAAGCCAGGCTCTCCTCGGGGATGCCCAATGACAGGACAAGGGGCAATGAGTGGAAGTTGAGGCATAGGAAGTTCCATGGAAACATAAGGAAAAAAATTTTCACTGTGAGGGTGACAGAGCACTGGAACCAGCTGCCCAGGGGGTTGTGGAGTGTCTCTCTCTGGAGATACTCAAAACCTGCCTGAATGCATTCCTGTGTGATCTGGTACAGGTGATCTTGCTCTGGCAGGGGGGTTGGACTAGATGATCTTTTGAAGTCCCTTCCAGCTCCTTACGTTCTGTAATTCTGTGTGTCCTGA